>APFE031499070.1:0-88921 GCA_000404065.3 Pinus taeda
ACAATGAATGTAGAAAAATATCCCACCATTGAAATAAATCAATAAATAAACATATTTAATTAAAAAAACTACAATATCCTTGATTAATTCATGCTAGGGCACAATGGAATTGAACCACCAACCTCCTATTTATAATGCAGATGCTCTTTTATTGAGCTAGCACCTTTTAAAGAATTATGGTTATCGATGTCAAGGGGCTCAACAAGTAACCTGTAGAGAGTGCCTAGTCTTATCCACACTTCACCACACTGGAAATCATTTGGTAACTGGTCCTTATCAATCATCATCATGATTTTGTTCCACCATCCTGTCGGCTTCAGTCTTTAGCATCAAAGTTTGTTCTATATTGCATCATAGTATCAAATGTCATTTTTGAAACACTGTACATGGTACTCTTCTTTGATGACCACTTTTATCTTTTCTCTTACTTCATTCTCCAATCTGGACATGTTCCCCCATTGCTGCTTCAAAACTTTCCCCACTACTCTTAGGGAAATCCTTGATAGTCAGTTATGCACAAAATTTCTCAACCCACACAGTTATTCATTAAATAAATGCTTTGCTAATATTACTAACAAAACATATATTTTCATTACAATATATAAAACAATTCTACATGGTAGATGGAATACCTACCCACAACAATGGATAATAAATAGTGTCTATTGTTATGTATGTGTAGTAACAAGTTTAATTTATAACCAAATATCATTAATACTATAAAGTGAACTAGAGCTAAGGATTAAAACTAGAAAAAGCTTGAGTTGGAGATATACACTTATAATATTTCATTGAAAGTTCCCATAATTGAATGCCCACTACCATATTGAGCTCTAAACCCAAATAAATCTAAGATTTAGAACCAAACAAAGTATGAGATGGAATCGCATCGATCCATTATGTAATTGAAAGTTCCAGTAATTTAATGCCCACTACCATACTGAGCTTGGTTATTATTTATTTTATCTTGTGATTCTAGATTCTTATCCTTGACTAGTTGTCAACTACCCATCCTTGTTGTTACACTTACCGTCTTGAGCTTACATTTCATAACCATTTTTCATTTGCAGTGCACCTCCATATGGCCACAACAATTCAACATGCCTGTTCTAAGAAATGGATCCAAGTTCCCTATCTTACTATTACTGTGGACAAAAATAAAATAAAACCAAATATCATTGAATATAGTATGCTAGAGCAAGATTCTTGAACTCAATTTTGAAATGCATCAAGAACCATGTAATTTAATACTACATCAAACAATCATTCTTGGGAAAACCCTCAACAACGTGCTTGTGAAGCCACTCTAAACAATATCATAACAAACCTAGCATAGTCCTAACAAAACATAAAGGCATATTCCTACCCCAGACACAAGACCGGAAGACTATGGAATTAGGATCCATGCATGAGCCTTCATCCTTGTGCAGAAATCTTACTTTTATAAAATGTATCAATGAAATAATACATGCTTCATTATATATTCGACCAAAGCAAGCAGTAGATCATAAAATTAAATGACTGCAATTATAGTGGGGCATCATCAAAATGGGAAAAATGTCATCCAAAAGAATAAATAAGCACCATAATGAGCAAACAATGTAGAGCAGTGATATTGCACTCTTGGCAATGCAATTGGATATACTAAACATAAGAAAAAAATGACCCACTTTTGAAATAATCTCAGTGTGCTCAAATCAGTACACTATATCATGACCACATATTCAACATTACATTTGGGCATGCAAAAACAACCCAAAAACATAACCCATTGAAAAAATAATATACATGCCAAATTATGCATTTTCCATTATTGTTCTTTACAAATAATGACAGATCATCTACTTGTTGTTCAAATGTGCATGTGGCTAGGTGGAGATTTGGGTTCATCCCAACTCATTTAAAACAAAATGAAAAACTTACAAATGCAGTGAGATCCTTAGGGTCCTTTGTTGTCTCCCTTTGTTCCTGACTTTGGTTATTCCCCTGATTGCTTTCTTGTCATACATACGCGAAGAATGAGTGCATTTAGAGAGCATGAGAAGTATAAAATTTGATAAAGACATTACTCTAGATCATAGAAATGTAGGGAAGAGATCCATAAAACAACAAACGACTTGTACAAATTTTGGACCTAGTATAGCATATCACTTTAACAAAAATAACTTATAAACTGAATCAAATTTAGAGAAAACAATGATGCATGTCCATCGTTATCTATTAGCCTCCACCACTGAAGCATAATACATTGAATGACTTGATTTATAAGAATACTTTCATATTGAATTATAGCTTGCCATCATACATTCTTCTAAAACATTGCAATTTTATGAATTGTACCAAATGCTAAGAATATTTATTGTTTCAAGGGAGAGACAAACTACATTTTGTGAACATAACATCAAAAATTGAAAGAGACTTGTAAAAAAAAAAAAAAACTTGTAGTTTTTCAACATATCATATGCAAAACATCAACATGATAACATATTGCATGTTCTCAATAGATCCAAGAAGAACATTACTCTCTTTCTCTCTTATTTGTCCAGCAGGCCCAAAGCCAAACTATAATGAACCAAACAATTGAAAATAAAATTGATATGTCAATGTTATTTACATAAAACAATTTCATAGCATACTTCTTTTACCTTCCGAATTCCATCTATAGTGGAAGGGGAACCACAAAGAATTGTATTTATATAATCCCTACAGAAATAAAACACTACAAATTTGAACCAGTCAAGAAATGCAAATAGTATAGAAAGACGAAACAATTATTATTAGAAACATCTACATTATACAAATAATTCCATACGAAAAATATGAATTATAGGATAAGTTTGAAATCATTAACTTCCATTGCCTTCATGACATTTTCTTTTGAGACTAGACACAAGGAAACTATGAAGGGTCACAATTGAAGTAGCTTTAATATTTTCTTCTTGTCTCCATTCATAAAATGAAATATATGAGGGTCATTCATTGACATATTTTAGCTTGTAATCAATATGTCATTATTAGATTATCTTATGACCTAAAATGCCTTTGAAGGAGTAAAGTATTAAGCTATCTATCGCATTACCAAAATGGAATAGTAGTTATTAAATTTATGAGCTTCCATAATAACATGAATGATTTCATCAAGGATCTGTACCTGCTTCGATGACTCTAGAAATTGACATTCATTTCAGTGTGAGCAAAAAACGAAATTCGCAAGTGACATGGTCCAACATGTTTTGTTAGAAAATGCCTATAAATCTAAAAGAAAGAATAGTTTTATCATTTAATTATGCTTATGGTAAAACAAAAAATTATGGACTCTTTTCACCATAATTTAGCACTACTTGCAGAACATAGTGTTAATCTTTGGTACAATGGGACCTCATAGAATTTAGAACCCATGCCTTAAGGTCCCCACATGTATTTACCTTGGAATGATTCTTCCATCAAAAGCAGATCTTGCAGAGGAGGTTGTATCTACATCATTGAACTGCACCAAAGCATATTTGTGTTGAAATTAGTATAAATATTAAGTTTCCATAAGAACTCATTAATTCTCAAATGCAATATATGAAGGTAAATTGAGATTAAAAAAACTTGAAAACCAACATTGTTTTAAAGAGTGGCAATTTTATGTACAAAATCATAGGTTGAGAATACCTATATGAAAGGGAAAGGATGAGATTTTGTAACTGTGAAATGCTTCCAAGTTACAATTCATAGTTTTCTACTTGTTTAAACTAGAATTTAAATAAATACCAACATGGACATTTGTATGGAAAAACATTATAAAATAAGTTTCATTCTTAATGCCAACAATAAAGATAATATGTCGCATTCTTCTTGCCAACAATAAAGATGACATATTGCATCAAGCACAATGTGATAATGACAAAAATGGCTGAAATTAGTATGAACATTAAGTTTGCAAAAGAACTCATTAATTCTCAAATGCAATATATGAAGATAAGTTGAGATAAAAAAAAACTTGAAAACCAACACTTTTTTCAAGAGTGGCAATTTTATGTACAAAACCAAAGGTTGAGAATACCTATATGAAAGGGCAAGGATGAGATTTTGTAATTGTGCAATGCTTCCAAGTTAAAATTCATAGTCTTCTACTTGTTTAAACTAGAATTTAAATAAATACCAGCATTGACATTTGTATGGAAAAACAATATAAAATTAACTTTCATTCTTCATGCCAACAATAAATATAATATGTCGAATTCTTATTGCCAACAATAAAGATAACATATTGCATCAAGTACACTGTGATAATGACAAAAATGATGATATTTTAAACAAGGAACAACCAATTTCAATTATATAGAACCTCATGCCAAACGAATTCTCTTTTGTGTTACTACAACCTATTTACAAATAAAATTTAGAAAAAACAGTGAGAATAATGGGCTTGTCTCATTGTAGTAAGCACAAACTAAAACAAATAGTTAAAAAAACCTTCATATACATGTTGCATGGAACCTAAAAAGGGTTTTAAGGATGAGGAGGAAAGAGATAAGTGAGATAAAAAAAACAATCACAAGTGTGTGGTGGTAGGTTTAGGAGTAAGCGTAGGGTCAAAAGGCAATGTAAAGAAAAGGGGAAGAAGCAAATACACATGCAATTTATCCCAATGCAGTAGATTTCCATCAAAGTTGTGTCTATGACATGGCCCTGCTGACCCATAACACATATTCCATAAAAATTGGAAATTTTTTATTACAAGGACATCACTAGAATTGAGTTTTTTGGTTATTTTGAAATTCTAAATCCACTATTTAATGAAATATATGTTCCATGTAGAGTTACGTCAAACATATGTAAATACATAAAGTATAACCCATTGTTTCTAACTAAAATTAATAACAATATCCATGCCAAAAATATTTCGATCTAATAATTTTGCACGGATAAAACCATATTATTAACCAAGATAAGGAAAACTAGCATTAGATTCTTGATAGTACCTCTCCTGCAGTGGATTAACTAAAATGTATTTTTCTCTACAAACTTACCCAATGTAAAGCATTTCTGCTAACATCACCAACTTCTACACCCTCAATTGTCACCAACAATACATTGCTTGCTTCATCCCCAAAATTCTTGATGTTGATGATATCATGCCTATTGGAGTCTGTTTTGAAAATGAAGCATAACATGAAACCATTGCAATAGCTTGATTAAGATTCACCTAAGAAAAACAACAAATAACAAGCTCTACTTACCTAGGATTACTTCCCTCGGGTACTATTTCCTTGGGATGGTATATCATCTCCCCCGTACTACAATACTTGGGCAGGGATTGTATCTCCCTGGGCTAGCACTGTGTCTCTATGGTACTATAATGCTTAGGCCAATAGATTTAAACACTTATTAAACAACATTGATTCAATGTTGGTTAAATGCCTTAATTAAAAATATTATTAAATTAATCCTTGTGTGTCATACAATGGATTTTATGAAGAAATCCTATTATTTCAAAGACATTGTTCATTCCTTCATTTCAACGAAATGTTTAACAACTACCAACACTTTCCTTGCAATATGATCAAACTTATCCTGAGAGTCCTGAACATCAATTAACTAAGCATGAATACATCGGTCTCATAACTATACACCAAGAGTTGTAGCCCATCCATCTATCATACATTGTCAATCCTTTGAACACGTTGAACTAATATATACATAAGCTATTTCTTTCAAATAAGAGAGCGTAAACACTTAATTTCTCATATCAATCATGAACATAACATTGAACAACACAGTTTAGTTATTCATTAACATTCATAGACATACCATAACTCGTACCAGTCGTAAGTAAAGCATTGAACAACAAGGTTCATTATTTGAATATATAAATGTAATATATTTATCTATATGTATCAAACTATTTTGAAACTCAAGGAGGGACTTGCACTCTCCACCTAACCATAGGCCAACAACACCATAACTTTCTTAAAGTTGGCCACTCCTGAGCGATATCTCACATCTAAAGCTATTTCCTAGGGAATTGACACCAAATGCTTAGTTAAAGAAGTAGAATATGGAGTCTATTATGTGAGTGGTTATCAACTTCCCTCTCACAACAAGCACCAAGGTTGTCAGTTGTAACTACAGTAAGCACTATGGTGGTTTATCAGTTGTTCCTAGAAGTAAGCACCACAATGACCCACTCTTTCCTCTAAGTTCATTCATGGGAATTCATTGAAGGATTATATGGGGCACTGCTCAGTCTCAGAAGTTGGAATCCATTATCCAAGTGGTTTATTAGTTGTCTTTTCATAGCAAGCACCACAAGGGTATGAAGTTCGTTTTCCAAGTTATATATCAGCTACTTAGGAAGCACCACATTAACCCAAAATTCCCTGTCTAGATGGTTTATTCTCTATATAGTAAGCACCACAGTGATCCAGTCATCCACTAAGCCTCCCAATGAGCACACAAGCTTAGAAAAAATAGTCTAGTGGCCTCACATATTTCGTAGGAATTTCACCCAAATTCATAGGGGTTTAACTCTTACATTGGATTTGCAGAACATATCATACATCACTCTTTCTTCTACTACCAAATCCCAACCACATCCACACACTCTAGCGATCAACAACATGACTAGAAGACTATTCTGCTAATAATGGAAACACCAAACTATCCCACGCTCAAGAGAGAATCCATTCTCTTTAGTTGTGTGTGCTTATCTTTCTTCCTAGCCTCTCGCCATGTGTCTAAGAGGAAGCGAGATTGTCTCCTCCATCCACTAATGGAATGGGAACCATCCTAGTCTGTCTTTGCCACTGCCTCTAATCCAATCTCATAAATTATTTCCCAGTGAGTAGTTCAACTCCAATCGCATCACATAATTATCTATCAACAAGTTGGCTCGGACAGGTCTTCCAATAGATGGCTCATTAACTTTAGTGATTATGTGTAGGGTTGGTTTTGTGGCCTTTTAAGCAAGCAAGCAAACTCCCTTAGACATTTGGATTCGAAAGGTCGTGCCTCCTTCAGTCGATAATGATAAGGATAAAAAAATAAATGTTTAAACCACATTATATCTTCCATCCATGGATTTAGTGCACATATTAGCATTATAGTCATATTTTAAATTACAAAAACAAGGCTTAATGATGGGTTGTTGTTGAAAAATGTGTAACTAGGTCCGATATTCATAAATATGAAATTTACTTTTGATTCTTGTAAATTTTAAAATGAAAGAAATTTATTATTATTGTTTTTTGAGCATGGGTTTCATGCTCAAGGTATTTTATTTTATAGTTCAAGCACCTATTGAGTGCTTCTAGGGTTTTTCATAGGTCAAGAAGTCAAAAGAGTCATTGTCATAAGTTGAAGACCCCTTCAGGAACATTGTAACTTGTAAAGAAAATTATTTTTGTCTTTAAAAGTGTCAAAATACCCTCCAAGACCAAGTCAACCTGGCATCTGGCAAGTTAGCCTAAAAGGAAGAGCCATGTCCACTTCGAAGAGCCTACATATAGGAGGAAACTCGACCTCCTTGAGACACATTCATCCATCACTCATTCTAGAAAAGAAGGAGAAAGAAGAAGGTAGTGAAGAATGAAGAGAATGAACAAGAATTTTGTTTGGGCTATTTCTCTCTCACACACGCGAAGGAGGACTAGGGTTTCTGTAGTAGATCTAGGGTTTTCATCTAAAAGTTCAATATTGGAGAAAATAAAGCAACAAGGTCAAGCGAAGGTCACCAGAGGTCATCCTCAAGCTCCATAAGTAAAATAAAGGAAAGATAAGGTCTAAGGAAGCCTTGGAAGGCCAAATGAGGCTTACACGTGTGGCAACAACAACCAGAGGAGGGATGAAAATTTCAAGTCTGCAGTGGAGGCTGAAATTCTACAGAAGAAGGCTGAAGTAGTGCTACTGGAAGATATTTGATTGGGTTTGACTAGATCAAGGTTATCACATCATTCGGAGAGGTTGGTATTGGTCTTAGTTTAAAGGTCTTGGAATTTGTCAATTGAAGAATCTATAAGGAAGAGAAGAGATTTGCGAGTTTTCCTCTCAAGTGGATAGGTTTTGGCACTAGCTTGCAGCCTATATTCTATGTTCTTTCTCTTCTTATTTTGGTAGCTATTTGATGATATAAAAACATAATAATAAGTAACAAAGATAATAAGTAAAATACATCACAATCAGTTATCAAGTAAAGAGAAATCACTCTAATCATTGCCTTATAGATTCCTCAACATGGTATCAGAGCTAAGCTTGGCTAAGGGAATTATGAATATCTCTACTACATTGAAGAATTTCCTCAAGAAGTGTTCAAAAGTAGTAATCCATCTCAAGAAAGGCATCAAGGAATCATGGAATATTCTATTTACTACAAAGAAGGAAGTAACCAAGACAAAGGATGAAGGACTCTTCTCAACACTCACTGGCACATTTCAGGACGAGAACATTTGGGTAATCGATAGTGGTGCATCTAGAAACATGATTGGTCATCAAAAGAAATTGAAGACATTATCAAAAGGAAATTCTTCTTACTTAGTCGAACTTAGATATAATAAGAGCTATCTTGTAAGAGGAATTGGCTAAACTTCAACAGAGCTGGAGAATGGAATCAATATTCATCTCAAAAAAATCTTATTTATTCTATGTTTGCATAAGAACTTACTTTCCATTTCAAGTCTAGAAGATAAGGGTGATAGAGTGGCTTTGATTGATGTAAAAGTTGTAGTATATAACTCCATCATAGAAAATGTTAGAGTAATTGGTATTCGTGAAGGAAGACTTTACAGGTTGATGTCTCCTCTTGCTCAATCTTTGGTTCACATTGAAGTCAACCCATGTGAACTCTGGCATAGAAGATTTGGTCATCTTCATTTCAAAATCCTTCCAACTCTAAGTTCTATAGTAGATGTAATCCCCGAATTGAAATAAGATCACGAAGGAGTAAGCAAAGGATGTGCATTGGGTAAGAACACCAAGAGACCATTTGGAAGTAGTGCTTAATAGTCAAAAGAAATCTTGGATCTTATTCATTCTGATGTTTGTGGCCTTATGAATCCTAAATCACTTGGAGGTCATATATATTATGTCACATTTATAGATGATCATTCAAGAAAAACTTGGTTTTACTTCATGAGATCTAAGGATAAAGTATTTACAAAATTTCAAGAATTCAAAGCTGAAGTAGAGAACCTTACAAAAAGAAGAATCAAGGTGTTAAGATCCGATAATGGAGGAGAGTATACATCTAAGGAAATTGTTGATTTCTATAAGGAGTTTGGGATTAAGAGGGAGTTAATAGTTCCATATAATCCCAAACAAAATGGAGTTGCGGAACTAAAGAACAGATCCATTGAAGAAAGTGGAAAAGAAATGTTGCATGATCAAGATCTACCAAAATTTCTATGGGGAGAAGCCACGAAGATAGTTGTATACATTAAAAATCAAAGTCCCCACAGGGCACTGGATAACAGAACTCCCGAATAAGTATTCACTCTGAAGAAAACAACTATAGATCATCTCTGAATCTTTGGTTGTATTCATATACCGAAGGACAAAGTAAAATAAGTTGGATCCTTTAGGCATGAGTTGTTGGATCCTTTTGTTGGCTACAACAACTCCTCTAAGGCCTACATTGTAAGACCCTCCTCCCATATTTACCCACGTAACCAACCAACTGGGGTAAACATGTGACGAGAGACTACTATGATATGATTCAACCTCCTAGGTGTCCTTAAGGAAGTGGAATCGATGGAAACACATCAAACATACCTTCCACATTAGCAACAACACTCCCAGGAGCCATCCCAACCACACAGGTATCATACCCATGGGTCCCACTGAGTTTTTGAGCTATTAAACCTTTGGATGCTCCCATGCTATGGGAATGTCGGGCCTGCATGCTTGCATCCAAGGACTATTTCTAGTAGACCCGTGCTAGATTCCGCGAGATTTAAGGCACATTTCAAGCCCAAAATTCTGACCACTGCCAAAAACTTGTTGTAACTTTAGGAATCCATTAAACACACGATGAAAAGATTAATAAACCAAAAAATAAATCCAGTACTAGGCCTGACCATCCCCAACCGGGACTGACATTCTATCAAACACTTGGCATCAATAAAATCTACAGGTCTAGGATACAAGGCAAAGCATGAATGACTGAAAACTCTTACGAGACATGATAAGAAGGATCACCACCTTCTCCCTTGAACTATTATGACATCAATTAGGTCTTGCATCCATCATTTTAAAAATTACATGTAAATTCATGAAATAACCATGACAGAACCGACCACTTAACCATGCTTATAACGAGCATAAAACCATGAAAATAACAGTGAGATATCAACCATTAAATCCACATATTAATAAGTACAAAAGAAAGAGAAATTATCTTTTACTAAACATAGGCAAATCCGACCAGGCTTGGGACTTCCATGTACCACCCAACCAGAGACATGGTTGAACCAAATCTTTCTTTTAGCGAGTCACCCTCATGCCATATGTTGGGCCTCCAAAATGTCTTTAAAATGACATCCACTTTTACCTTTATTGCCACCATTTTACTCACATGTCGCAACTCCATAACTATATAACCTTTCATTGGCCACCATTTTCATAAATATATGGGTTATGATCTTTATTTACCAAAGTTATTTATTTAATGTGTTTAAAGTGAATTTATGATTAAAAACTAGGAAATTAACATGGTTTCATGTATCTATATATGTGGTTTGAGTTTCATGACATGTGTAGGTTATTTGGAAGCTTCTAAGGCACCCTTATGTGGCCTCCAATGCTCAAATTCGAATTCCCTTCAAAGGAGATTTGGATAAAAGGTCAAAAAAGGATATGTGTCCTATTTGGGTTGTAACTCTATGAGGTGTCTCATCATTTCTTATTTGGATTAGAACTCTATGAGACACCTAGGGGATATGTGTCTCATATGAGTTATTTGGTTGTAACTATATGAGATTTTAGTGGATTCTCCTTAAATAGGGTAGCTTCTTATGTTTTTGTATAAATAGGAGAGCCTTTTCCTTTGAAAGGCATGTGTAAAGTTGGGGAAATGCTCATGTTTTGAATATAGAATTTGGATTTGGCACCATGCTCATGAGTGATGTTCACTTTGATTTGGTTATGCTTGTATTTGGAGCCTCTCAACTTTCCATCCCTCATGCTTTTGGATTGGCCATCTTTAATGTGTGAGATTTATTGTTTTTCATAGATTAAGATTTATTGCTTTCATAGATTAATATTTATTTATTTCATATATTTTCCTGTGTGAGAGGTTAAGAGTGATTGTTTTTATTTGCTTTCATAGATTAAGATTTATTTATTTCATATCTTTTCCCGTGTGAGAGGTTAAGAGTGATTGTTTTTATTTGCTTTCATATATTAAGATTTATTTCTTTCATATCTTTTCCTGTGTGAGAGGTTAAGAGTGATTGTTTTTATTTGTTTTCATATCTAGAGGTTAAGAATTATTGTTTTTACTTTCATTTCATATCATGTGGTTTTGATCATTCATTTCATAGTATCCTGATTTGATAATGCACACATGATCCCTTAGAGTAGATTTCATTTCATGCAATTTCATTTTTGAAAGAGTGATATGCTTTTCAATTCCTGCAAGTGTGGTAGATTAAGACTTCAATTCCTGCAAGTGTGGTGGATTAAGATTTCAATTCTTGCAAGTGTGATAGATTAAGATTTCAATTCCAAACATTATACTATAATTTCCTTTGAATTGATTGTTCAATTAGAATAGGTGAATTTGGTTTATCGTTATTTGGTTTAGTATTTAGATTGATCTAAATTGGAAGTTAATTTCTAGCATATATAGTGTACGCACGCTTCGCAAGTTTTACGAAACCCCAGGGTTGACAATTAAATGATAGGCACTCACTTTTCCCCAACACCATATTCCAAGCATGAATGTGGGATCTCATAGAAAAACCAATCCAAAAACAACCAAGGGAATCCAGAGGTTAAACCACCTACACCCTCACCAAACCATGATCACACCAAAACCAGTGCTCTGATCACAAAACCGAACCGAACTTGGAATGCCATCCAGAATCCATCACTATCCTTGAGGAATTTTTTGTTTCCTTGTCTCTCGAGATTTACCACAATCCAATCCCAGATCACTAGGCCCTAAACCGAGACACCTCCCTTAGGCTTTACTGTGTATCCCACCAAAACTGGTCAAGGGATTTTTGGGCCTTTGTGAATGAACCTTGAGACCACCTATGCCCCAGATTCCAAAATCCATCCAACAATTCCAAATCTCAAAACCGAGATCAACATACCAACACACCATGGCATCCGGAAAAAGGCAAGGCTAGGTTGAAAACCATTTTCATAACCTGACAAAACCACACCACCGACATCAAGAGAACCATATACCAACATGAAAAGCCATGCATGTCAAAACCAACTAGGAAATCACACATGCAATATGTTACCTAGAAGTATTCCTGCTGAAGCTGCTTGATCCTGCTCTTCCTTACTTGATCCTTGCTTTCCTTCCTTTCCTTTTTCTTGCTTTTCCTTGCTTTCTCCAAGGCTAGAGTGCTTCCTAGAAAACTCTAAGTGTCCAAGGGTTGGAGAGAGAGAGAGAGAAAGAATAATGAGAGAGCTCCAAAATTGAATTGACCAAGCTTCCCTGACCAAGCCTACACTGACCAAGCCTCACTGACCAAGCCCAAGCCAAAATCTTGCCAACTAACCCTCAGAAGCCTTTTTATCAATGAGGCCTCTATTTTCTTCAATTTCCATTATTTTCCTTCATTTTACTCCTCACATGTAACCTGTGACCTTTCACCTTACTTTTCTCCTATTTCCCTTTATTTTCATAAATAAATGTGTCAAAAATGCCTCTCTTTTTTTTTCCTTTTTATGCCTTTTCCTTTAGCCATAAACACATCCAATGATGCCCACTAAGATATTCTTGATCAACATTTAGCTTGGAATAAGTGTCCCCTAACTGTGGTCTTATTTTTTCTCTATTAACTTTTATTACATGAAATTTTCACCAGGGCTATTATAGAACCCTCCCCCTTAGGGAACACTGTCCTCGTGTTAAAATACACCAAGACCTCAACAAAATTGTTGAAAAACAAACATACTTCCCATGGAGCTTTATAACTTAGCTCGTTTCAGTATTTATAATGAATGACCTTCTCAAAAGAAAAACACCATGACAACATGACAAGCATACTGTTTACTAGAGCTTTATAACATATCTCATTACGATATTTAAAATAACCACATATACACATATGCACATTTGCTAAACCATAAAATAAAAGTATACAATACCCATATCAATCAACAAGGGAATCTAGAGGCTCACACCTCCACCCTCAAAGTAATTCCAGGATTCACCTCATTCCCAGGAAGTCCAAAACCCACTGCCATAGTCAAACTTCATCCAATGTATAGAGTTATAATATTGTGCCACTTGTCCTCTCAGTGAACTGTTATCGGCTCATTGTTCCAGGGCGCACTCCCAATGTGCATCAGATTCCATCTGGAAATGCTCATGACCAAAATAAATCCATCCTTGACCTTCCCTTGTCTTCTACACAGTCACTCACCTTCCAAATTCTATTACCACGCCCATCCTGGGTAGTCCATCCTTTGGCAAGGCTTCCTCGCATCAAAATATATAACAACTAAGGCATATCCCTGCCTCAAAACCATCATACCAATCATATCATGCTTATGGCAATCAATGGACACTATTGGGTACCATTGTCCCACAATGGCCCTGCTCTTGAAGTATTTCACTAGCATACTGCCAATGAAAAAACAAATATATCCCCAACCTTCCCTTCTTTGCTACACAGTCCCTTAGGAAATCTAGTCACCCCCTTCCGCCCAGTCACTCACTTTCCAAGTTCCCCGACATCCCCTATCCTAAGCGATCCATCCCTTGGCGAGGCTTTCTCGCATTGGAAGGTCAAACAACCAAGGCATATACTTGCCTCAAAACATCATACTGGTCATAGCATGCTCACGAAAATAAATAGACACTATTGGGTACCAGTGTCCCACAATGGCCCTACTCCTGAAGTGCTTTACCAGCATACTACTGCATGTTCCAATTCCTTTTGTTGTTGCTGCTAACCCTTGCAGTCGATCTCAACTACCCAATTGGGAATTTCTATGCTTCTTGTACCAAGCACATAACTTCCATTAGATTTAAAATAAATTGAAATAAATTCACATCATACCTCATTGGTGGTTCGTCAACAAGGTACACTTGCAATTTTGTTCGCTTCATATCACAACAAGTCAAACTAGCATCTTTGACCAAACCATCATGTATAAACCTATAACATCAAGTTAGCTCAAAACACAGCCATCATAGATCAAAATCATAATTCACACAGATAATAAAACCGAAATAAAATACTGATACTTATACTTTAATCAATCCTTAGCTTCTACGTTTGTCTTTATTCCATATGCACTCCGGATCGGTTTCCACACCTGACAAACACTAGTGCCTTCTCCTCAACCATGTGCACATACACATAGTGTGCATTACATACATACAACCACACACAACATACAACACCATGCAATACATGCACCTATACCTGGCATACAACGCATACATATACACCTAGTGTACAACACAACACAATACATACACCTACATCCGGTGTACACCACAACACAATACATACACCTACACCCGATGTACAACACAATACATATACCTACACAGAGTACAACACAAAGAATATGCATGTCATGATACCATGACTACACCATGCATATACATAATACTGCATGTAAACAACACAACATGTATGACATGCACATAATACCGCATGTACACCAGTACCACATGTACAACATGTACATAGTACCACCTATACACATCACCACCTACATAACATGTACACAACATCACATGTACACAACAACACCTGTACAATGTGTACATAATGCCACATGTACATTGTACTACATGTACAATGTGTACACATCGTTAGATGTACACAACACCACATGCATGCCATGTACACGACACCACATGTACACAGTACCATATGCATGACATGTACATAGCACCACCTACACATGACACAATATGTACAACATGTACACAACACCACATGCTCACAACACCACTTGTTCAATCATGCACACAACACCATATGTACATAGCACCATATGTACAACATGCACACAACACCACATGTGCATAGCATTGCATATCCAACATGTACATAGCAACATCTGTACACAACACTGCATATCCAACATGCGCACAACACCATATGCACACAATGCTGCATATAGAACATGTACATAGCACCATCTATGCCCAATAATGCATATGCAATATTCACACAACACTATTTGCACCACCGTATACATAACATTCCATAACAACATGTATACACACTATATATACACAAAACCACATGCACATAATATCACAGATGAAACATGTACAACATATACAATATATGCATGATAGTAGTACCACATTTCCAAAACCACATTGTCTCTACCAAGCAACCTTGCTTCCAGTGTGTCTCCACCATCCATGCTTATCCTTGCATGCAACGCATCATGTTGTTTTCGTTTCATTATTATATCTCCCAGTATTAAACTGACCATAAAATAAACATAGACATAATACAAGCATACAATATTAATTCATATCCGCATGATACTGACCTCATATATTTGTCATGACTACTCTTCCCAATTTATTTCTCGTGAACTAGGAATCTCTTCATTCCATTCACCTGCATAAGAAATCATTCCTCCAAAAGAACAATTCTTGATGACCCTGTTAGACAGTGACATAGATACATAGATACATACATATATATAACATAGCACAAAATAATCATGATCTCATCAGAAAACGACATACCTACATACATACATGTATACATATATATATACATCGACACAATCATGATCGCAAAATAATTACCAAATATCATAAGGTCAAGGTTAAGATAACTTCCTTAATTTGTGCAACACATGTACAACATTGAGAACAATAATTCCAAACGTAGATAATGCATCTAACACCTAAAATATATTTAATTTACCTTTCCTGATTACTTTTCTCATGACTATCTCGGCATTGTCCATTTACACCAATGGACCCAACCAATCCAACTAGTTGTTATATGCTTGCCTTCAGTTGCCCTTATACATGCACTAAGCTTCATCCATGCCTTAAATCACCTATTGGGTTTCATTCATCTCTCTTTGGGCTCCATTAACTTTCCTCTTCAACCAATTCACTAGTCCCCAAACATAAAAGGCAAGACAAGAAATAATCAAGAAGAAAACCACGGAAAACCAACAATAATATGACACAACAACTAAAGTGGCATGGCCATGCACCAGACGCAAACAAAACCGTAATCAAGCACAAAAAATCACCAAAAGAACAAAATCACAAGACTAACAACATACACCATGACTCAATCCCCATGGTTCCCAGTGCTGCCAAGGGAAAGCTCAACCTAAGCCTTCTTCAAGATTCCATGTAAATTTCTTTTCCATGCAATTTGTTACATCATACTGCCATCAACACATAAGTTCCATTTCTTAAATAAACATAACAACACACTGGTTACCTTACCTTGTTGTGCCAAGCACATTGCTTGCAATTGGACACATCCATGCCATCTCTCAAGGGACCCCAATTCCCTTGAGATATCCACCTGTAACTAGAGACTAGTTAATATATCTGTCAAATACAAGTTCATGAATCTAGCACATATCCATATAATGTCAAACAATATTAAGGTTAAGAAGACTTCTTGTATGCAAAGCTTTCATTCATTTGGAATTAGGGTTTCCAAACATAGCCAAAAGAATTCTTGCCCAATTCCTTTCTTTGACCTTTTCCTTGCTTCAATTGAGTGTTACTATGCACTGTCGCATCACCCACTTGTTAGTTATATAAATACATCAACTATTAACTTGTCATGCTAATACCAATCATGTTTCCTACATTGTTTACACATGTCAATCACATGTTCCAAATATCAAGACAATCATATCTATCAATTTGAAATAAATCTTTACCAAGACTAGTAATCACGTCATAATCCATAGTCAACTCATAGTCATTAGACATAATGCTACAACTGTCACCTACTTACACTCAAGTACATATCAGTTGTCTCAACACATATGTGTTAGTACAATCATCTTAAAACAATATTTTTCATTCAGGAAATCTTACAGACACATGCTCATATCATGCAACTAATCAAAAATTCAGACAACAGATAGGTGACATAATAGACACCAAACACTCAAACACCAATTAAACGACATAATCAAACATTCAAGCATAGAGTAGATGACATAAGCAAGTTCATACCTTAATGTACCTCATGGGAGGCTATCTTGTCTGCACAATCAATCCAGATTAGCATGATATAACTTCACGACATATCAACTCAAAAATAAATAAGGTCATGATATCCATAATAGTCACTAGCTAACATGTTCACATGATAAACTCATAAACATTTGTCATTTATGCATAACAATCACATATGTATGATCAATCTAGATTAATACAACACAATGTCACAAATAAGTCGAATCATACTTGAATTTCATAAACCTAACCATCTGCATAGGCCAATCCAATTTACCATGATGCATATAACATCATGATCTTAATGTAATAACCCTAATCATCAAGTTACTAGCATATAACAACAAGAAGTTATATATCATGCTCATCAACAACATATAACCTAACCATCAAGTTAACTATCATATACCAACAACAATTTAACCTATAACATACTCATCGACAACATATAACATAATCATCAAGTTATCTAACATAAAGCAACAAGAGCAATGCATACAACCATAGGTTACTACCACTCATGACTATCTGACACGTGCATATGACTACACTAATCAACTGGCATCTATCATGTATGTAACCATAACACCAATAGACATGTACATAAACCTAATGTATATAACCCTAATGCATATAACAATCCATTAACTAACATACTTGCATGCCAAAAATACAATACATGTATGATGATATGCTCTTACCTCAAAGTTAATTGTTGCAAATTCGCTTTAATGATCTATGTATCCTACTCTATATAAACAAACACATTAGCATCATAACATACCAATATCATCATGATGATCTAATTGCATACGACGACCTCACAATGCATGTTCGACCTACCATACATGTTGTGTTGCTTATGCTTGTAGTCCATGTGTGTGTTGCATTTACATGGTGTTGATATGACCAAAATGGAATGCAACCCGCTATGTTACCACTCTATAACACCCTCCTCCCATATCTACTCAAGTAATTGGCCAACCGGGGTAAACATGTGACGAGAGGCTACTATGATATGATTCAACCTCCTAGGTGTCCTTAAGGAAGTGTAATCGACGGAAACACATCAAACATACCTTCCACATCAACAACAACACTCCAAAGAGCCATCCCAACCACATAGGTATCATGCCCATGGATCCCACTGAGTTTTTGAGCTATTAAACCTCTGGACGCTACCATGCTATGGGCATGCCAACATCTAAATAAATCTAGATGCTACCATGCTATGGTCATGCCAACATCCAAATAGATCTGGACGCTCCCACAAGCCTGCATGCCTACGTCCAAGGACTATTTCCAACAGACTATGTCAGATTCCACAGGATTTAAGGCACTTTTCAAGCCCAGAATTCTGGTCACTACCCAAGACTTGATGTAACTTCCAGAATCCATTAAACACATGATGACAAGACTAATAAACCAAAAAATAACTCCAGGAGTAGGCCTAACCATCCTCAACCGGGACTGACATTCTGTCAAACCCTTGGCATCAATACAATCTAAAGGTCTAGGATACAAGACAAAGCATGAAAGACTTAAAACTCTTACGAGACATGAAAAGAAGGATCACCACCTTCTCCCTTGAACTGTTATGAAATCAATTAGATCTTGCATCCATCATTTTAACAATTACAAGTAAATAAAATAAATAACCATGACATGAACCTGTCACTTAAATATGCTTATAACGAGCATAAAGCCATGGGAATAATAGTGAGATATCAACCATTAAATCCACATATTAATAGGTACACAAGCAAGAGAACATAGTTTTTATTAAACATAGGAAAATCTGACCAAGTTTGAGATTTCCACGTACCACCCAACCATAGACATGGCTGAAACAAATCTTTCTTTCATCTAGTCGCCCTCATGCCATATTCCAAGCATGAATGTGGGATCTCATGGAAAAAAAAATCCAAAAACAACCAAGGGAATCTAGAGGTTAAACCCCCCCCCCCGCCCCCAACCCTTACGAAATCGCGATCAAACCAAAATCGATGCTCCAATCACAAAACTGAATCGAACTTAAAATTCCATCTAGAATCCATCACTATCCTTGAGGAATTTTTCGTTTCCTTGTCCCTTGGGCTTTACCGCAATCCAATCTTGGATCACTAGGCTCTAAACTGAGACACCTCCCTCAGGCTTTACTGCGTATCCTGCCAAAACTGGTCAAGGGATTCCTAGGCCTTTGGGAATGAACCTTGAGACCACCTCTGCTGGGGATTCTAAAATCCATCTGGAAATTCCAAATCTCAAAAAAGATCAACATCCCAAGACACCATGGCATCCAGGAAAAGGCAGGGCTAGGCTGAAAACCATGCCACCGACAATAAGAGAACCATATACCAATATGCAAATCCATGCATGTCAAAACCATCTAGGAAATCACACATGCAATATGTTACTTGGAAGTATTCATGCTGAAGTTGCTTGATCCTGCTCTTCCTTGCTTGATCCTTACTTTTGTTTTCCTTGCTTTTCCTTCCTTGCTCCAAGGCTAGAGTGCTTCCAAGAAAACTCTAAGTGTCAAAGAGTGAGAGAGAGAGAGAATAATGAGAGAGCTCCAAAACTAAACTGGACAAGCTTCCCTGACCAAGCCTACACTGGCCAAGCTTACACTAACCAAGCCTGAGCCAAAAGCTTGCCAACTGATCCTCATAAGCCTTTTTATCAATGAGGCCTCTATTTTCTTCAATTTCCATTATTTTCTTTCTTTTTCCTCCTCACATGCAACCTATGACCTTTCACCTTACTTTTCTCCTATTTTCCTTTATTTTCATAAATAAATGCGCCAAAAATTCCCTTTTTCCTTTTTATGCCTTTGCCAATTTCCTTTAGACATAAACACATCCAGTGATGCCCACTAGCATATCCTTGCCCAAAATTCAACTTGGAATAAGTGTCCCTTAACCATGTTCTTATTTTGCATTTATTAACTTTTATTACATGAGTTTCACCATGGTTGTTACATATAAGATCTACATAAAGGAAGAACATTGTATATAATTAAGTCGATATGTTATATTTGACAAAAGTATTGCAATCAAGAAGTCAAAGGAACTTCCCATGGACTTTGATGATGAAGAAATTCCAGTATTTGAAGAAGAAGTTACCGAGGAAGAAGAAGAATCTAATCATGGAGATGAAGGTCCCAGTGAACCTATTCAACCTGTGGTTATCCACGAATCAAGAAAGAGACCTAACTGGTTTAAGTCTACACTACTTGATGTAGAGTGTCATGGCACAACTCAAGGCACATTCAAGGAAAGCAAGAAGCCCAAACGATATTTTGGGTATGTATCATACATGACAAAACTAATAGGAACAGAGACATCCACCTTTGAAGCAGTTGTCAATCATTAAGAATGGAAGGATGCCATGAGTAAAGAATATCAATCTATAATGAAGAATAGAGTTTGAGAGATCATACCTAGGCCCAAAGAAAAATTTGTGGTAACTTTTAAAAGGATCTATAAGATAAAACATGTTGTAGATGGAAGTATTGATAAGTATAAGGAAAGATTTTTGGCTAGGGGCTTCTCTCAACATGAAGGCATCGACTATGAAGAGACATTTGATTTGACAACAAAGTATACAATTATTCGTTCATTGGTATCTTTGGCAGCATTGATGGGATGGAACATCCAACATATAGATGTCAAAACTGCATTTCCGAATGGCACAATTGATGAGGAAGTCTATATAGAACAACCATTCAGATTTGAAGTTAAAGATATAAAGGCATATGTTTGCAGATTGAAGAAGGAATTATATGGCCTCAAGCAAGCTCCAACGGCATGGTATGCTAGGATGGATGCATGCAAAGATTAGGATTCAAAAAGAGTTTTGCTGATCCAAACCTTTATATTAAGGTAGTGAAGGGTAAACCATTAATCATTCTTCTATATGTGGAAGATCTTCTCTTGACAGGTAATTTGGGTTCCTACAGTAACCAAAATCAACCAAGATCTTTTACTTATGTGATGTTGTTAGAATTTCATTTTAAAGAGCACAAAATAACATATGTGCATGCTTAAACAAGAGGAAACATGACAACGATCAACAAATCATGAACACGACACATTTGATAACGAAGTTCATCTAGTGTTGGTCGCTTCATATAATGCTAGAAATGATGATGATGTACATGGACAACACTTTTTCATAGAAAGTTCATATGCCCTCAAAAAAGAGTTTCTTGTCTCTCCATGAGACGTTCCGCTTACAAGAATTCTCACTCAAGCAGGATTCCTCTCAACATGAAAAACTAAAATGATCTCACATAATGTGGCAATGAGCAATCCTTCAACATAGTTACATAGGGATCTCCACAATAATACATGGCATGATAAGATAAATACATCTCACATAAAGTGGGAAAATCGATCCCACAACATAAACAGGGATCTCAAAACATAATACATCATCTCAACAAATATGAAGGAAAAAATGACATGACTGAGTAATGTACCTTAACCTCTGAAATTTGCCAAAACATGGAAGGCTTGCTGCAAAAACTAACCACACCACTGAATTTCTGTCGTCAAGAGGTGTAAAATCGACTATCCATTTGTCAAATTCTGACACCGTCAAAATCTTAGCCTGTAGGAATCTTTTAGATTCCCTCGTCATTCTCCAATGATTTTTTTCTCTGGACTGACTGGATATCTACAACTTAGATCAAAAATCTGATCTCCACATTCTAATCCTTGCGAGATTCTAAAACTTTTTAATATAAAGTTGGTTGCATTCTAACTCTGGTGAATTTCAGCCTCCAAGGAATCTAGAAGATTCCCTCAAGATTCTTCAAAGATTATGCTCTGCTGGGTATCTACAAATATTTTTCTCAAATGGTGATTCTAATTTCACCATCACATTCCCTGCAAAATTCTGGTTACAATGATTGTAAACTTCATATCATTCTGACAAAATGAAAATTTTACCTCCCCATGGAATCTTTCAGGCATCAAGGAATATTCTTGAAGAATATGTCTCGAAATGTGTGCCCTCATGGTTCTGCCTCCTGACACTATGTCAGGGTTCCGTACAGTCACAGCTCCACCTTAGCATTTCTCCACCGTTCGCTCTCGTTCGACATTTGTTCCCCTAACGCTGTATTGAATATCAAGTTTAAATTATGGTGGGGTGGCGAACTTTATAAAGCCGCCACCTTTAGCATGACGGTTTGGTAGAGGAGTAAAAGCGTGGAGGTCAGGGTTCAAATCCCGCCAACCTCCCAACTTTGGCATTTTCGTTTTGTTTAATTGGAAAACCGTTGGAACAGTTCAAACATACCATTTCTCTTTAACCTCAAACTAGCGGAATAATCAGTGCATACTCCTGAACCTGGCGGCTTTAATTTGGCAGAAATAATTTATCGGCACAGATAACCCATCGCAAATCACAATCGACGAAGCCATGTGTAATACTATGTAAACGAGACTCTACACATAATGATATGCGATTTGTAATAAACGACGGACCCAACGGGACTATCAACTGAAACCCATAACTGTATCGCATCTGAGACCCATTGCATATCACAATCAGCAGGGCCAGGGGGTACATATATAACGAGCATTCGCACTATGTGATATGTGATTGCAATCACAACCTGATCCTGCCGGGGTCCACTTCTGTACCGCTCCACCTTGCGATGTGAGATATTTGATTTATTTCATCGCACCCCTTCCCTGTTCGAGGCTCGATTTATAACCATCGTTCCTTGTGATCTGCGATTGTGATTATTGCATTGCAATCTGGTAATGTTGGGGGCCGATTTGCGAACCTCTAACTTCTGCGATTTGTAAAATGCAAGGCCAATGGTGACCTGCCACTTGGCACTTCCCCATTTTTTGAGATTTCTACCACATCATCTTCTTCTACCACCTATCCAAGTCAAACTTGAACTTTGACTTGCCCTATCTCCTCCATATGAGCTCGGATTTGAGTGTCATTCACACCATTGGAATTATGGCGACGAACAATTTGATTTGGTGATGGTTCGAGAGCAATCTGACCACTTTTAATTTTGAGCTATTACAAGCACTCTTTTGACC
Organism: Pinus taeda; assembly: GCA_000404065.3. Classification (NCBI taxonomy): domain Eukaryota; kingdom Viridiplantae; phylum Streptophyta; class Pinopsida; order Pinales; family Pinaceae; genus Pinus; species Pinus taeda. Next base: position 23,446 of record APFE031499070.1, read on the forward strand.
TCTAGGTGTGTCTAGGGCCACCTGGATCATTCCTCCCCACTAAGGAGCTTTTGGTCCTCCAAAAGCATGAATATAATCTGCAATTGTCGTGTGCATTGTCTGCACCACAAGTGTTCTGACAGTTCACCCTTCCTTCTCCTTCACCTTTATTCTTTGGAGCCATAAGTGATGAATCGACACCTGCATCCTCTGCAAACTTATAGTACAATATTTTGCAAATTACATGCTTAACTATATGACGAATAATGACCCAAGCATCCCATACTTGCCACGAGTTTATAACACATACTTTGTGGTCAAGTTTACATCAAAATGAAAACAATACCCCAGCTATGAAAACAAGGCCAAAATATCATTGTTTCTTAACAAGTGATCGAAAACACATCATCACTTATACATTTTACATTGCAACACATGATTTACAAAAATAAGGCCATGACAAGCTAACACATCTAGAAAAACCATCTCTCAATTATCAAAGTGAATGGGTCATCCCCCTGTGGGAGATTCGCTTGTCGATCAACTCTTTCAACTGGTTTTTGCATAGGCGCTTTGTCCTTCAATGTTTCTCTGGATGGAGCCTCCAACATGTGGCTCTCTGATGACCACCTCTGTTGCAATGAATGCAAGAAGTATTCTTCTTCCAGATCTTCTTAACATGCTTCTTTCCCTGCTGTGGAGAAGGCCTTTCATGCCTCGTCCTCTAACGATAAGAGCTTGCCTCAGCTCTTTCCCTGCAATGTGCACTGCCATGGGATGATGGTGAAGTGTTCCCATCATTATATTTCTTCGATAGTTTCAACAATGTCTCGGAAGCATCTGACACCTTTGAGCATTCTCCTTCGGTGTATCCAAAACCTGTGAATCGAGGTCTCCGCACAACCTCCAATGGCTGAGTTATGCCTTGGAAATTAACACCAAGTCCTCCTCCTTTGTACCCCATCTTGCTAAGGAGTCTCATTCTAGTTCCTGTAATTGGTATCTCCACATTCCCAACAGAAATAACATCATGTGAAGATGAATCTAAAGAAAAGTCACAACTGTTTACCTTAGATGTCGCTTTCGAAACAGGTGATGAGGGATTTTCTAAGCCTTTATCGCACCTCAACTCCTCCAAGGTATTTTCAATGGCTTGTAGCTGAAGTTGCAATCTCTACTTCTCTTTCTCTTCTTGTAGAAGCCTCTTTAATTCAACATCCTTTGTTTGAAGGCTTTAGTCGTTTCGCTTCAATTCTTCCAAGGTTGCCTCTGTGGCTTGCAACTGAAGCCACACTCGATGCTTCTCCTCTTTCTCTTCTCGTAGAAGCATATTCAATTAAATGTTATCTGCTTGAAGACTCTGGTTGATATCTTCATTTGAATGATAAGAAGATGATGAAGGAAGTGAGTGTACACTGGAGTATGTGGATGAATCATTGCTTTCTTCTTCTTCTTTCTCTCGTCTCTCATAAGCTTCATACAACATATCCACCATTTTGGACATCTTGAGCATGGCCTAGTACATGTCTTTGTCATCCTCCATTGCAGCACGTTCAATTGTTTTTCATGCTCGCAATTCACTTCAACGAGAAGACTGCTCTGATACCAAAGTTGATCCGGGTTCCCTCAGCTACTAGAATCATCCAAGATCTTTTACTTCTGTGATGTTGTTAGAATTTCATTTTAAAGAGCATAAAATAACATATGTGTGTGCTTAAACATGAGGAAACATGACAACGATCAACAAGTAATGAACACAACACATTTTATAACGAAGTTCGTCTAGTGTGGACTATATCTACGGGCCCGGTGTCAAGATGGTGTTGGTTGCTTCATATAATGCTGGAAATGATGATGTTGTACATGGAAAACAATTTTTCATAGGAATTTCATATGCCCTCAAACAAGAGTGGCTTGTCTCTCCACGAGACGTTCCACTTACAGGAATTCTCACTCAAGAAGGATTCCTCTCAGCATGACAAACTAAAATGATCTCACATAATGTGGAAATGAGCATCCCTTCAACATAGTTACATAGGGATCTCCACAACAATACGTAGCATGACAAGCTAAATACATATCACATAATGTGGCAAAATCAATTCCACAACATAACATCAAATAGGGATCTCAAAACATAATACACCATCTCAACAATCATGAAGGAAAACATGACATGACTGATTCATGTACCTTCACCTTTGAAGTTGGCTGAAAAATAGAAGGCTTAACAGCAAAAACTGACTGCACCACTGAATTTCTATTGCTGAGAGGTGTAAAATCGACTGTCCATTTGTCGAATTCCGACACCTTCAAAATCTGGGCCTATAGGAATCTTTTAGATTCGCACCTCCCCCCCCCCCGGCCCCCATGATTCCCCAAAGATTTTGTTCTTTGTTTTGACTAAAGATCTGCAACTCATATAACAAATCTGATCTCACCATCATGATCCTTGCGAGTTTCTGAGACTTTTGAGTATAAAGTTTGTTGCATTCTGACTCTAGCAAATTTCATCCTCAAAGGAATCTGGAAGATTCCCTCAAGATTCTTCAAAGATTCTGCTCTCTTGGGAATCTGCAAAACTGCTACTTAGATGGTGATTCTAATTTCACCATTGTGTTCGCTGCAAAATTCTGGTTACAATGATTGTAAACTTCATATCATTCTGACAAAATGCAATTTTTACCTCCCCATGGAATCTTTCAGGCATCAAGGAATATTCTTTGAGAATCTGACTTCAAATGTGTCCCTTCATGGTTACGCCTCCTGAAACTATGTCAGGGTTCTGCACAGTAACATTTATGCCCCCGCATTTCTCCATTGTTCGCTCTCGTTCGACATTCCTTCTCCCGACGCTGTATTGAAGGTCGAGTTTAAATTATGGTGGTGTGGCGAACTTTACAAAGTCGCCACCTGTAGCACGACGGTTTGGTAGAGGAGTAAAAGAGGGGAGGTCAGGGTTCGAATCCTTCCGACCTCCCAACTCTGGAATTGTCGTTTTGTTTAATTGGAAAACCATTGGAACAGTTCGAACATACTGTTTCTCTTTAACCTAAAACCAACGGAATAATCGGTGCATACTCCTGAACCTAGTGACTTTACCATTAGCGGAAATAATCTATCGACATAGATAACCCATTGCAAATCACAATCAACGAAGACAAGGGTAATACTATGTACACGGGACTCTGCACACAGTGATATGCAATAAACAAAGGACCCAACAGGACTATCAACTGAAACCCATAACCATATTGCATCTAAGATCCATTGCATATTGCAATCGGCGGAGCTAGGGGGTACATATATAACCGAAATTTTCAGTGTGCGATATGCGATTGCAACAGCAACCCGATCCTGCTGGGGGCCACTTCTGTATCGTTTCACCTTGCGATGTGCGATATGCGATTTATCGCATCGCACCTCTTCCCTATTCGAGGGCCGATTTATAACCATCGTTCCTTGAGATCTGCGATTATGATTATCGCATCGCAACCTGGTAATACTGGGGGCCAATTTACAAACCTCTAACTTCTGCAATCTGCAAAATGCGGGGCCAATGGCGACCTGCCACTTGGCTCTTCCCCATTTGTTGAGAGTTTTGCCACGTCATCTTCTCTTGCCACATGTCCAAGTCAAACTTGAACTTTGACTTGCCCTATCTCCTCCATATGAGCTCAAATTTGAGTGTCATTCACACCATTGGAATTATGGCGACGAACAATTTGATTTGGTGATGGTTTGAGAGCAATCTGACCACTTTTAATTTTGAGCTATTACAAGCACTCTTTTGACCTCTAGGTGTGTCTAGGGCCACCTGGATCATTCCTCCCCACTAAGGATCTTCTGGTCCTCCAAAAGCATGAACATAATCTGCAATTGTCATGTGCATTGTTTGCACCACAAGTGTCCTGACATGTCACCCTTCCTTCTCCTTCACCTTTGTTCTTCGGAACCATAAGCGATGAACCGACACCTGCATCCTTTGCAAACCTATAATACAATCTTTTGCAAATAACATGCTTAACTATATGACCAATAATGACCCAAGCATCCCATACTTTCCACGAGTTTATAACACATACTTTGTGGTGAATTTTACATCAAAATGGAAACAATACCCGGGCTATGAAAACAAGGCCAAAATATCATTGTTGCTTAACAAGTGATGGAACACACATCATCACTTTTACATTTTACATTGCAACAAATGATTTACGAAAATAAGGCCATGACAAGCTAACACATCTAGAAAAACCATGTAGAAAAACTGTCTCTCAGTTATCAAAGTGAATGGGTCATCACCCTATCGGAGATTCGCTTGTCAATCAACTCTTTCAACTAGTTTCTGCATAGGCACTTTGTCCTTTAGACGTTGCTCTGGATAGAGCCTCCAACATGTGGCTCTTTGATGACCACCTCTGTTGCAATGACTGCAATAAGTATTCTTCCTCCAGATCTGCTTAACATGCTTCTTTCCCTACCATGGAGAAGGCCTTTCACCCCTCATCCTCTTTTGTGTTGCAATTCTCTTCCAGCACTCAGATAACACATGGTTATGTAAACTACAAAAATTACATGTTTTTCGATGCCATGATATATGTTCATCATAAACAACATGATTGTAATCAAAATGAACACGAGAATGCTAAGACTTGTTATACTTCTCCTGGTTGTCTTTGGTGCAATTTTGATGATAAGAGCTTGCCTCAGCTCTTTCCCTGCAATGTCCATTTCCATGGGATGATGGTGATGTGTTCCCATCATTATCTTTCCTTGACAGTTTCAACAATGTGTCGGAAACATATGACACCTTTGAGCATTCGCCTTCAGTGTATCCCAAACCTGTGAATCGAGGTCTATGCACAACCTCCAATGGCTGAGTTATGCCCACCAAGTCCTCCTCCTTTGTACCCCATATTGGTAAGGAGTCTCATGCCAGTTCCTGTAATTAGTATCTCCGCATTCCCAATAGAAATAACATCATGTGAAGATGAATCTGAAGAAAAATCACAATTGTTTACCTCAGATGTCGCTTTCGAAATAGGTGTTGAGGGATTTTCTAAGCCTTTGTCACACCTCAAATCCTCCAAGGTATTTTTCGTGGCTTGTAGCTAAAGCCGCAATCTCTGCTTCTCCTTTTTATCTTCTTGTAGAAGCCTCCTTAATTCAACATCCTTTGCTTGAAGGCTTCGATCGTTCGCTTCAATTCTTCTAAGGCTGCCTCTACGGATTGCAATTGTAGCCAAAATCGATGCTTCTCCTCTTTCTCTTCTCATAGAAGCATCTTCAATTCAGTGTTATCTTCTTGAAGACTCTGGTTGATATCCTCATTTGAATGATAATAAGACAATGAAGGCAGTGAGTGTACACTGGAAGATATGGATGAAGCATTGCTTTCTTCTTCTTCTTTCTCGTGTCTCTCATAAGCTTCATACAACATGTCCACCATTTTGGACATCCTGAGCATGGCCTCATACATGTCTTTTCCATCCTCCATTGCTGCGTGTTCAATCATTGTTCACGCTTGCAATTAACATCGATGAGAAGATTGCTCTGATACCAAACTTGATCCAGGTTCCCTTAGCTACCGGAATCATCCAAGATCTTTTACTTAAAATCATGAACACGACACATTTGATAACAGAGTTCGTTTAGTGTGGACTATGTCTCTGGGCCCAGTGTCAAGATGGTGTTGGCCGCTTCATATAATGTTGGAAATGATGATGATGTACATGGACAACACTTTGTCATAGCAAGGTTACATGCCCTCAAACAAGAGTGGCTTGTCTCTCCACGAGATGTTCCACTTATAGGAATTCTCACTCAAGAAGGATTCCTCTCAGCATGACAAACTAAAATGATCTCACATAATGTGGAAATGAGCATCCCTTCAACATAGTTACATAGGGATCTCCACAACAATACATAGCATGACAAGCTAAATACATCTCACAAAATGTGGCAAAATCTATCCCACAACATAACATCAAATAGGGATCTCAAAGCATAATACATCATCTCAACGATTATGAAGGAAAACATGGCATGACTGATTCATGTACCTTCACCTCTGAAGTTGGCCAAAAAATAGAAGGCTCAACTACAAAAACTGACTGCACCATTGAATTCGACACCTTCAAAATTTGGGCCTGTAGGAATCTTTTAGATTCCCCCGTGATTCCCCAAAGATTCTGTTCTTTGGGCTGACTAGAGATCTGCAACTCATATCAGAAATTTGATCTCGCCATCATGATCCTTGTGAGTTTCTAAGGCTTTTGAGTATAAATTTGGTTTCATTTTGACTCTAGTGAATTTCAGCCTCCAAGGAATCTGGAAGATTCACTCAAGATTCTTCTTTGTTGGGGATCTAAAAATCTGCTACTCAGATGGTGATTTTGATTTCACCATCATGTTCCGTGCAAAATTCTGGTTATAATGATTGTAAACTTCATATCATTCTGACAAAATGAAATTTTTACCTCCCCATGGAATCTTTCAGGCATCAAGGAATATTCTTTGACAATTTGTCTCGAAATGTGTGCCTTCATGGTTCTGCCTCCTGAAACAATGTCAGGGTTCTGCATAGTCATGGGTCAGCCTACGCATTTCTCCACTATTCGCTCTCGTTTGACGTTCCTTCCCTCGACATTGTATTGAAGGTCGAGTTTAAATTATGGTGGTGTGGCGAACTTTACAAAGCCGCCACCTGTAGCATGATGGTTTGGCAGAGGAGTAAAAGAGGGGAAGTTAGGGTTCAAATCCTTTTGACCTACCAACTCTGGCATTGTTGTTTTGTTTAATTGGAAAACCATTGGAACAATTCAAACATACCGTTTCTCTTTAACCTCAAACTAGCGGAATAATCGGTGCATACACCTTAACCTGGCGGCTTTACCATTGGCGAAAATAATCTATCAGTGCAGGTAACCCATTGCAAATCACAATCGATGAAGCCAAGTTTAATAATATGTACACAGGACTCTGCACACAATGATATGTGACATGCGATAAACGATGGACCCAACAGGACTATCAACTAAAACCCATAACCGTATCACATCAGAAATCCATTTCATATTGCAATTGATGGGACCAGGGGGTACATATATAACAAGAAGTTGCATCGTACGATATGCGATTGTAACCGCAACCTGATCCTACCGGGGGTTGCTTTTGTACCGCTGCACCTTGCAATGTGCGATATGTGATTTATCGCATCACACCCCTTCCCTATTCGAGGGCCAATTTATGACCATCGTTCCTTGCAATCTGCGATTGCGATTATTGCATTGCAACTTGATAATGTTGGGGGCCGATTTGCGAACCTCTAACTTATGAGATCTACAAAATGTGGGGCCAATAGCGACCTGCCGCTTGTCGCTTCCCCATTTGCTAAGAGTTCTGCCACGTCATCTTCTCTTGCCACCTGTCCAAGTCAAACTCGAACTTTGACATGCCCTGTCTCCTCCAAATGAGCTCGGATTTGAGTGTTGTTCACACCGTTGGAATTATGGCGATGAACAATTCGATCTGGTGCTAGTTCGAGAGCAATCTGACCACTTTTAATTTTGAGCTATTACAAGCCCTCTTTGACCTCTAGGTGTGTCTGGAGCCACCTGGATCATTCCTCCCCATTGAGGAGCTTTTAGTCCTCCAAAAGCATGAACATAATCTACAATTGTCATGTGCATTGTCTACACCACAAGTGTCCTGACAGGTCACCCTTCCTTCTCCTTCACCTTTGTTCTTCAGAGCCATAAGTGATGAACCGACACCTGCATCCTGTGCAAACCCATAATACAATCTTTTGCAAATTACATGCTTAACTATATGAACAATAACGACCCAAGCATCCCATACTTGCCACGAGGTTATAACACATGCTTTGTGGTCAAGTTTACATCAAAATGGAAACAATACCCCAACTATGAAAACAAGGCCAAAATATCATTTTTTCTTAACAAGTGATGGAAAACACATCATCAATTTTACATTTTACATTGCAACACATGATTTATGAAAATAAGGCCATGACAAGCTAACACATCTAGAAAAACCATCTCTTAGTTATCAAAGCGAATGGGTCATCCCCCTATGGAAGATTCGCTTGTCAATCAACTCTTTCAACTGGTTTTTGCATAGGCACTTTGTCCTTTAGACGTTGCTCTAGATGGAGCCTCCAACATGTAGCTCTTTGATGACCACCTCTATTGCAATGACTACAATAAGTCTTTTTCGTCTAGATATCCTTAACACGCTTCTTTCCCTGTTATGGAGAAGGCCTTTCACCCCTCATCCTCTTTTGTGCTGCCATTCTCTTCCAGTACTCAGATAACACATGGTTATGTAAACTGCAAAAACTACATGTTTTTCGATGCCATGATCTATGTTCATCATAAACAACATGATTGTAATCAAAATGAACACGAGAATAATAAGACTTATTATACCTCTTCTGGTTGTCTTTGGTGCAATTTTGATGACAAGAGCTTGCCTCAGCTCTTTCCCTGCAATGTGCACTGCCATGGGTTGACGGTGATGCGTTCCCATCATTATCTTTCCTCGACAGTTTCAACAATGTCTCAAAGCATATGCCACCTTTGAGCATTCGCCTTCGGTGTATCTCAAACCTATGAATCGAGGTCTTCACACAACCTCCAATGGTTGAGTCATGCCTTGGCCATTAACATCAAGTCCTCCTCCTTTGTACGCCAACTTGGTAAGGAGTCTCATGCCAGTTCCTCTAATTGGTATCTCCACATTCCCAACAGAAACAACATCATGTGATGATGAATATGCAAAAAAATCACAACTGTTTACCTCAGATTTTGCTTTCGAAATAGGGGATGAGGACTTTTCTAAGCCTTTGTCACACCTCATCTCCTCCAAGTTTCGTGGCTTGTAGCTGAAGCTGTAATCTCTGCTTCTCCTCTTTCTCTTCTTGTAGAAACCTCCTTAATTCAACATCCTTTGCTTGATGGCTTCATCTGTTTCGCTTTAGTTCTTCCAAGGCTACCTCTGCGGCTTGCAACTATAGCCACAATCGATGCTTCTCTTTCTCTTCTCGCAGAAGCATCTTATATTTAGTGTTATCTTCTTGAAGACTCAGGTTGATATCCTCATTCGAATAATAAGACGATGATGAAGGCAGTGAGTGTACACTGGAAGATGTGGATGAAGCATTGTTTTCTGCTTCTTCTTTCTCCTATCTCTCATAAGCTTCACACAAAATGTCCACCATTTTGGACATCCTGAGCATGGCCTCATACATGTCTTTGTCATTCTCCATTGCTGCACATTCAATTGTTGTTCACGCTCGCAATTCACATCAGTGAGAAGACTGCTCTGATACCAAACTTGATCCAGGTTCCCTTAGCTACCGGAATCATCCAAGATCTTTTACTTCTGTGATGATGTTAGAATTTCATTTTAAAGAGCATAAACTAACATATGTGCATTCTTAAACAAGAGGAAACATGACAATGGTCAACAAATCATGAACACAACACATTTGATAATGGAGTTCGTCTAGTGTGGACTACATCTCTGGGCTTGGTGTCAAGATGGTGTTGTCCGCTTCATATAATGATGGAAATGATGATGATGATTTACATGGATAACACTTTTTCATAGCAAGGTCACATGCCCTCAAGCAAGAGTGGCTTGTCTCTCCACAAGACGTTTTGCTTACAAGAATTATCACTCAAGAAGGATTCCTCTCAGCATGACAAACTAAAATGATCTCACATAATGTGGCAATGAGCATCCCTTCAACATAGTTACATAGGGATCTCCACAACAATACATAGCATGAAAAGCTAAATATATCTCACATAATGTGGCAAAATAGATCCCACAACATAACATCAAACAAGGATCTCAAAACATAATATATCATCTTAGTAATTATGAAGGAAAACATGACATGACTGATTCATGTACCTTAACCTCTGAAGTTGGCTGAAAATGGAAGGCCCAGCTACAAAAACTGATTGCACGATTGAATTTTTGTCATTGTGATGTGTAAAATCGACTATCCATTTGTTGAATTCTGACACCGTCAAAATCTGGGCCTGTAGGAATCTTTTAGATTCCCCCGTGATTCTCCAAAGATTTTGTTCTCTTGGCTAACTGGAGATCTGCAACTCAGATATAAAATCTGATCTCACCATCATGATCCTTGTGAGATTTTGAGAATTTTGAATATAAAGTTGGCCGCATTTTGACTCTGGCGAATTTCAGCCTCCAAGGAATCTGGAAGATTCCCTCAAGATTCTTCAAAAGATTCTTCTCTGCTAGGAATCTGAAAATTTTCTACTTATATGGTGATTCTAATTTGACCATCGCATTCCCTGTGAAATTCTAGTTAAAATGACTGTAAACTTCATATCATTATGACAAAATGAAAATTTTACCTCCCCATGGAATCTTTTAGGCATCAAGGAATATTCTATGAGAATCTATCTCGAAATGTGTTCCCTCATGGTTCCACCTCCATATTTCTCCACTGTTCGCTCTCATTCTGCATTCCTTCCCCCGATGCTGAACTAAAGGTCGAGTTTAAATTTTGGTCCTCCAAAAGCATGAACATAATTTGCAATTGTCATGTGCATTGTTTGCACCACAAGTGTCTTGACATGTCACCCTTCCTTCTCCTTCACCTTTGTTCTTCGGAGCCATAAGCGATGAACTGACACCTGCATCCTTTGCAAACCTATAATACAATCTTTTGCAAATAACATGCTTAAATATATGACCAATAATGACCCAAACATCCCATACTTTCCACGAGTTTATAACACATACTTTGTGGTGAAGTTTACGTCAAAATGGAAACAATACTCGAGCTATGAAAACAAGGCCAAAATATCATTGTTGCTTAACAAGTGATGGAACACACATCATCACTTTTACATTTTACATTGCAACAAATGATTTATGAAAATAAGGCCATGACAAGCTAACACATCTAGAAAAACCATGTAGAAAAACTGTCTCTCAGTTATCAAAGTGAATGGGTCATCACCCTATCGGAGATTCGCTTGTCAATCAACTCTTTCAACTAGTTTCTGCATAGGCACTTTGTCCTTTAGACGTTGCTCTGGATAGAGCCTCCAACATGTGGCTCTTTGATGACCACCTCTATTGCAATGACTGCAATAAGTATTCTTCCTCCAGATCTGCTTAGCATGCTTCTTTCCCTACCGTGGAGAAGGCCTTTCACCCCTCATCCTCTTTTGTGTTGCAATTGTCTTCCAGCACTCAGATAACACATGGTTATGTAAACTACAAAAACTACATGTTTTTCGATGCCATGATATATGTTCATCATAAACAACATGATTGTAATCAAAATGAACACAAGAATGCTAAGACTTGTTATACTTCTCCTGGTTGTCTTTGGTGCAATTTTGATGATAAGAGCTTGCCTCAGCTCTTTCCCTGCAATGTGCACTGCCATGGGATGATGGTGATGTGTTCCCATCATTATGTTTCCTTGATAGTTTCAACAATGTGTCGGAAGCATATGACACCTTTGAGCATTCTCCTTCAGTGTATCCCAAACCCGTGAATCGAGGTCTACGCACAACCTCCAATGGCTGAGTTATGCCTTGGCCACTAACACCAAGTCCTCCTCCTTTGTACCCCATATTGGTAAGGAGTCTCATGCAAGTTCCTGTAATTGGTATCTCCACATTCCCAATAGAAATAACATCATGTGAAGATGAATCTGAAGAAAAATCACAATTGTTTACCTCAGATGTCGCTTTCGAAATAGGTGATGAGGGATTTTCTAAGCCTTTGTCACACCTCAAATCCTCCAAGGTATTTTTTGTGGCTTGTAGCTAAAGCTACAACCTATGCTTCTCCTTTTTATCTTCTTGTAGAAGCCTCCTTAATTCAACATCCTTTTCTTGAAGGCTTCGATCGTTCGCTTCAATTCTTCTAAGGTTGCCTCTACGGATTGCAACTATAGCCACAATCGATGCTTCTCCTCTTTCTCTTCTCATAGAAGCATCTTCAATTCAGTGTTATCTTCTTGAAGACTCTAGTTGATATCCTCATTTGAATGATAAGAAGACAATGAAGGCAGTGAGTGTACACTGGAAGATATGGATGAAGCATTGCTTTCTTCTTCTTGTTTCTCATGTCTCTCATAAGCTTCATACAACATGTCCACCATTTTTGACATCCTGAGCATGGCCTTATACATGTCTTTGCCATCATCCATTGCTGCGTGTTCAATCATTGTTCACGCTTGCAATTAACATCAGTGAGAAGACTGCTCTGATACAAAACTTGATCCAGGTTCCCTTAACTACCGGAATCATCCAAGATCTTTTACTTAAAATCATGAACACGACACATTTGATAACGGAGTTCGTTTAGTGTGGACTATGTCTCTGGGCCCAGTGTCAAGATGGTGTTGGCCGCTTCATATAATGTTGGAAATGATAATGATGTACATGGACAACACTTTGTCATAGCAAGGTTACATGCCCTCAAACAAGAGTGGCTTGTCTCTCCACGAGATGTTCCACTTATAGGAATTCTCACTCAAGAAGGATTCCTCTCAGCATGACAAACTAAAATGATCTCACATAATGTGGAAATGAGCATCCCTTCAACATAGTTACATAGGGATCTCCACAATAATACATAGCATGACAAGCTAAATACATCTCACAAAATGTGGCAAAATCTATCCCACAACATAACATCAAATAGGGATCTCAAAGCATAATACATCATCTCAACGATTATGAAGGAAAACATGGCATGACTGATTCATGTACCTTCACCTCTGAAGTTGGCCAAAAAATAGAAGGCTCAGCTGCAAAAACTGACGGCACCATTGAATTCGACACCTTCAAAATCTGGAACTGTAGGAATCTTTTAGATTCCCCCTGTGATTCCCCAAAGATTTTGTTCTTTGGGCTGACTAGATATCTGCAACTCATATCAGAAATTTGATCTCGCCATCATGATCCTTGTGAGTTTCTGAGACTTTTGAGTATAAATTTGGTTGCATTTTGACTCTAGTGAATTTCAGCCTCCAAGGAATCTGGAAGATACACCCAAGATTCTTCAAAGATTCTTCTTTGTTGGGGATCTACAAATCTGCTACTCAGATGGTGATTTTGATTTCACCATCATGTTCCGTGCAAAATTCTGGTTACAATGATTGTAAACTTCATATCATTTTGACAAAATGAAAATTTTACCTCCCCATGGAATCTTTCAGGCATCAAGGAATATTCTTTGACAAATTGTCTCGAAATGTGTGCCTTCATGGTTCTGCCTCCTGAAACAATGTCAGGGTTTTGCACAGTCATGGGTCAGCCTACGCATTTCTCCACTATTTGCTCTCATTCGACGTTCCTTCCCCCGACGTTGTATTGAAGGTCGAGTTTAAATTATGGTGGTGTGGTGAACTTTACAAAGCTGCCACCTGTAGCATGATGGTTTGGCAGAGGAGTAAAAGAGGGGAAGTTAGGGTTCGAATCCTTTTGACCTCCCAACTCTGGCATTGTTGTTTTGTTTAATTGGAAAACCATTGGAACAATTCAAACATATCGTTTCTCTTTAACCTCAAACTAGCAGAATAATCGGTGCATACACCTTAACCTGGCGGCTTTACCATTGGCGAAAATAATCTATCAGTGCAGCTAACCCATTACAAATCACAATCGATGAAGCCAAGTTTAATAATATGTACACGGGACTCTGCACACAATGATATGTGACATGCGATAAACGATGGACCCAACAGGACTATCAACTAAAACCCATAACCGTATCACATCAGAAATCCATTCCATATTGCAATCGGTGTGGCCAAGGGGTACATATATAACGAGAAGTTGCATTGTGCAATATGTGATTGTAACCGCAATCTGATTCTACCGGGGGTTGCTTTTGTACCGCTGCACCTTGCAATGTGCGATATGTGATTTATCGCATCGCACCCCCTCCCTATTCGAGGGCCAATTTATAACCATCGTTCCTTGCGATCTGCGATTGCGATTATTGCATTGCAACCTGATAATGTTGGGGGCCGATTTGCGAACCTCTAACTTATGTGATCTACAAAATGCGGGGCCAATGGCGACCTGCCACTTGTCGCTTCCCCATTTACTAAGAGTTCTGCCACGTCATCTTCTCTTGCCACCTGTCCAAGTCAAACTCGAACTTTGACATGCCTTGTCTCCTCCAAACGAGCTCGGATTTGACTGTTGTTCACACCGTTGGAATTATGGCGATGAACAATTTGATCTGGTGCTAGTTCGAGAGCAATCTAACCACTTTTAATTTTGAGCTATTACAAGCCCTCTTTGACCTCTAGGTGTGTCTGGAGCCACCTGGATCATTCCTCCCCATTGAGGAGCTTTTAGTCCTCCAAAAGCATGAACATAATCTACAATTGTCATGTGCATTGTCTACACCACAAGTGTCCTGACAGGTCACCCTTCCTTCTCCTTCACCTTTGCTCTTCAGAGCCATAAGTGATGAACTGACACCTACATCCTGTGCAAACCCATAGTACAATCTTTTGCAAATTACATGCTTAACTCTATGAACAATAACGACCCAAGCATCCCATACTTGCCACGAGGTTATAACACATGCTTTGTGGTCAAGTTTACATCAAAATGTAAACAATATCCCAACTATGAAAACAAGGCCAAAATATCATTTTTTCTTAACAAGTGATGGAAAACACATCATCACTTTTACATTTTACATTGCAGCACATGATTTACGAAAATAAGGCTATGACAAGCTAACACATCTAGAAAAACCATCTCTTAGTTATCAAAGTGAATGGGTCATCCCCCTATGGGAGATTCGCTTGTCAATCAACTCTTTCAACTGGTTTTTGCATAGGCACTTTGTCCTTCAGACGTTGCTCTAGATGGAGCCTCCAACATGTGGCTCTTTGAAGACCACCTCTATTGCAATTATTGCAATACGTCTTTTTCATCTAGATATCCTTAACACGCTTCTTTCCCTGTTATGGAGAAGGCCTTTCACCCCTCATCCTCTTTTGTGCTGCCATTCTCTTCCAGCACTCAGATAACACATGGTTATGTAAACTACAAAAACTACATGTTTTTCGATACCATGATCTATGTTCATCATAAACAACATGATTGTAATCAAAATGAACACGAGAATAATAAGACTTGTTATACCTCTTCTGGTTGTCTTTGGTGCAATTTTGATGACAAGAGCTTGCCTCAGCTCTTTCCCTGCAATGTGCACTGCCATGGGTTGACGGTGATGCGTTCCCATCATTATCTTTCCTCGACAGTTTCAACAATGTCTCAAAAGCGTATGCCACCTTTGAGCATTCTCCTTCAGTGTATCCCAAACTTGTGAATCGAGGTCTTCGCACAACCTCCAATGGCTGAGTCATGCTTTGGCCATTAACATCAAGTCCTCCTCCTTTGTACCCCATCTTGGTAAGGAGTCTCATGCCAGTTCGTCTATTTGGTATCTCCACATTCCCAACAGAAATAACATCATGTGAAGATGAATATGGAAAAAAATCACAACTGTTTACCTTAGATTTCGCTTTCGAAACAGGTGATGAGGGCTTTTCTAAGCCTTTGTCACACCTCATCTCCTCCAAGTTTCGTGGCTTGTAGCTGAAGCTGTAATCTATGCTTCTCCTCTTTCTCTTCTTGTAGAAACCTCCTTAATTCAACATCCTTTGCTTGATGGCTTCATCTGTTTCGCTTCAGTTCTTCCAAGGTTGCCTCTGCAGCTTGCAACTATAGCCACAATTGATGCTTCTCTTTCTCTTCTCGCAGAAGCATCTTAAATTCAGTGTTATCTTCTTGAAGACTCGGGTTGATATCCTCATTCGAATAATAAGATGAGGATGAAGGCAGTGAGTGTACACTGGAAGATGTGGATGAAGCATTGTTTTCTGCTTCTTCTTTCTCCTATCTCTCATAAGCTTCATACAAAATGTCCACCATTTTGGACATCCTGAGCATGGCCTCATACATGTCTTTGTCATTCTCCATTGCTACACATTCAATTGTTGTTCACGCTTGCAATTCACATCAGTGAGAAGACTGCTCTGATACCAAGCTTGATCCAGGTTCCCTTAGCTACCGGAATCATCCAAGATCTTTTACTTCTGTGATGATGTTAGAATTTCATTTTAAAGAGCATAAACTAACATGTGTGCATTCTTAAACAAGAGGAAACATGACAACGGTCAACAAATCATGAACACAACACATTTGATAATGGAGTTCGTCTAGTGTGGACTACGTCTCTGGGCTTGGTGTCAAGATGCTGTTGTCCACTTCATATAATGATGGAAATGATGATGATTTACATGGATAACACTTTGTCATAGCAAGGTCACATGCCCTCAAACAAGAGTGGCTTGTCTCTCCACGAGACGTTCTGCTTACAAGAATTATCACTCAAGAAGGATTCCTCTCAGCATGACAAACTAAAATGATCTCATATAATGTGGCAATGAGAATCCCTTCAACATAGTTACATAGGGATCTCCACAACAATACATAGCATGACAAGCTAAATATATCTCACATAATGTGGCAAAATAGATCCCACAACATAACATCAAACAGGGATCTCAAAACATAATATATCATCTCAGTAATTATGAAGGAAAACATGACATGACTGATTCATGTACCTTAACCTCTGAAGTTGGCCGAAAAATGGAAGGCCCAGCTACAAAAACTGATTGCACGATTGAATTTTTGTCATTGTGATGTGTAAAATCGACTATCCATTTGTTGAATTCCGACACCGTCAAAATCTGGGCCTGTAGGAATCTTTTAGATTCCCCCGTGATTCTCCAAAGATTTTGTTCTCTTGGCTAACTGGAGATCTGCAAATCAGATCAAAAATCTGATCTCACCATCATGATCCTTGTGAGATTTTGAGACTTTTGAATATAAAGTTGGCCGCATTTTGACTCTGGCGAATTTCAGCCTCCAAGGAATCTGGAAGATTCCCTCAAGATTCTTCAAAAGATTCTGCTCTGTTGGGAATCTGAAAATTTTCTACTTAGATGGTGATTCTAATTTGACCATCGCGTTACCTGTGAAATTCTGGTTAAAATGACTGTAAACTTCATATCATTATGACAAAATGAAAATTTTACCTCCCCATGGAATCTTTTAGGCATCAAGGAATATTCTATGAGAATCTATCTCGAAATGTGTTCCCTCATGGTTCCACCTCCATATTTCTCCATTTTTCGCTCTCGTTCGGCATTCCTTCCCCCGACGCCATATTGAAGGTCGAGTTTAAATTATGGTGGGGTGATGGACTTTACAACACTACAACCTGTAGCACGACGGTTGGGCAGAGGACTAAAAGTGGGGAGGTCAAGGTTCGAATCCTGTCGACCTCCCAACTCTGGTGTTGTCGTTTTGTTTAATTGTAAAACTGTTTGAACAGTTCGAACAGACCGTTTTGATTTAACCTCAAACTGGCTAAATAATCGACGGATACCGCTGAACTCAAAAGTTCTACCATTGGTGCAATAATCTATCGGCGCAGATAGCCCATCGCAAATCGAAATCCACAGAGCTAGGGGTAATACTATGTAGATGGGGCTCTTCACACAACGATATGTAATGTACAATAAATGACGGACCCAATGGGACTATCAACTAAAACCCATAACTGTATCGCATTTGGGATCCATCGCATATCGCAATCAGCGGAGCGAGGGGTTACATATACAACGATACTTTGCATTGTGCGATATGCAATTGCAATAGAAACTTGATCCTACCGGGGGCCGATTTTGTACCACCGCACCTTGCGATGTGTGATATGTGATTTATCGCGATTCGGTATGAGGAAAAGAGTTGGGTAGAAAGAAGAAATATTACATTGAGGAATTCAACCCTACGTGTGATAAAAAACAAAAAGAGTTCATTGGAGCTAGCATTTCGTGGAGGGCAAAGGTTCTTATTGCTCAATTAAGGACCAACTCACATCAACTTTGTTGTGAAACAGGACGGTGGGAAAGGTCTAAAGAAGCTTGGGAAGAATGGGTGTGTACATTTTGTACATCTAGGGCTGTGGAATCGGAAAGACATTTCATTTTGGAATGTGATGCATTCAAAGACATTAGAGAAAGTTATGAGAATATGTTAACATCAATTTCTTGGCATTGTCTTTTTAGCTAGGGGATTGTTGGAAGGTTGGGCCAACTCATCATCAATTTGAATAGGAAAAGGATTGAATTGCAAAAAGCGAAAAACAGGGAACTAATGGTCTCATAGACTATTTTTAGTCTCGTGGACCTTAAAAGATCATTTCATTATATATATCAGTATATTAAATTTGGTTGGCAACCCTGTATGATTCTTGTATTTGTTTTAAGATTTTAAGTTTATTACCTATATCACTCCATTAATTGATACAAGTTATTGTTATATTAGTATATTAAATTTGGAAACATTTGCGGGTTCTTACCCTAGGATTGACCATTGTTTCTACTACTTGGGTTTTGGACTGTTCCAGACTAATAGACTAAGGTTTGTTCTAGCTTGGAACTAACCTACCCTTGGCCACTTTCTGTTTATTATTTAATGTCAACTTATATGGTATATAAAAATACAACACTGAAACATTCCTCTATTTATGACTAAGAATCATCCATAATAGATCTTTGTCTTCCATCATAAATATCACAAATACATAACAAAACCATTTTCATTTAATGGAAACATAACATAGTAGAAAAATTACTTATCTGTTTTCAAATCAGTTAGGATACCACAAAATTACTAAGGAGAAAAAACTGTTCCACCCAACCAATGAGTTAAAGTAACCTTTACTACACCCCATAGAAAAATTACTTATCTATTTTCAAATCAGTTAGGATACCACAAAATTACTGAGGAGAAAAGACTGCTCCACCCAATCAATGAGTTAAAGTAACCTTTACTGGCACGCTATGAGCCAGTTCACTTTCGGGATAGTTCTTTTGACGAGGACTAGAATAGGTCCACCTAGAGTTATCTGAGCACACTAGACCTGTCTAGGTTTGTCACAGACCTTATAGGTCTAACAAGGAATTCAACTGGCCAACCAACTCAAGAATCCCTTTTTCTAGCAGCTTTCTACCCTTCTTCAACAACATCCTGCCTGAGGAATCATTTACATTTCCTCTCTTGGACCTCCTCTAACTAGGTTCGAAGTCTCTAGGTTGCTTCCAGATTTTTCCTTCTCACCCTCTTGGCTCCCTTTTCCATCACTGAGATAATTTATCTCTAGGGAGAGGAATAACTATCTTTTAACTGTCTAGTCAGTGAATCTCTCACTTAATATCTCTTTAGTGATTCTTTGAAAGACCACAACCAATTTTAATTAATAAAACTAAACATAAAATAAACATTCATGTTTATTTCTCATTCATGCCGAGCCTTTTTTATGAAAATGATAGATATTAATGATTTTACAAATTTGATTAATATAAATTATATTAGTAATATGTATAGTTTAAATATTTCATAAACAAATATTTTTCATCATCATTATTTTTACAATTTCAACATATTTAAGTATTCATCCTACTTTTATTTCATTATTTAACTTATAAATTTTGAAAAATTATTTTAACACATACATTAATCACTAATTTTTACACAAAAGGTGTTTCTTTTTGAGTTTGTTCACCGCCAACAATTGTTTACCTTTTCGTTTTCCATCGTTGGTTCGACCAAAAAAATGTCACTATTACTTTTGTTTTCCATTGTTGGATCTGTCAAGGCACATTGGGCACTGGCCATGCTCTGTCTTAATGAATTTCCCTCCTCATTATTCTATGCCTAAAAATTCTGTGTGCGTCATGTAGGACTGGTCTTTGTTTGGGAAGAAATTTCAACAATCCAACCGCGTAATCGACAATGAAGCTACACACCACTAGAATGGCAAAAAAATATGGACACAAAACCTTCGAGGATGGTAAGAGATTTCCTTGTTTCCAAGAACTCAGTTCAAGCCATAAATTTTACCCAACGGATGTATCCATTTCCCATGAAATCCCCGAGGAAAATCAGTACTCTCAAGGTAGTAAAAAAACCCTGAATCACAAGTCCTAAGTAGTGAAAAGGAGAAGATATTTTATACTAGTTTAACAACATTGATGAAACCCGAGAAAAAAAAAACCATAGAAGTTGGTGGCGGTTGTAAGGGAAATATGGAAAATCCTTGAAAAGGGTAATTCCCTCATGGAAGAAACCCTTACTCAACTGGTTGTTCAGGTAACTGCATGAATGGTAAAGGTGGTATTGTATACAATGAGTTCCCTTAGTTCGTCTTTGCGATTTTTCCAATGCGCGAAATCACAACCAGGGTTTTGACATAGCACTTCAATTTGTGACAAACTTGTGAATGTTCTAGGGACTTTGAAATGCTACAGAGGGTCTTGTCAAAGAGATTCACCAATTATTGCAGTAATTCTAATGAAACATTATCATTTGCTACTGTAAGTAATGATGATCCCAATTTTTTCAATGACGTCATGGAAATGGTCAAGAGGATGGAGATTTCTACGAAGAGACACACTTTTGAAACACTTGAGACACACTTATGAAACACTTATTGCTTCTCTTTGCAAAGAGAACCATGTTAATGCAACCTTAATCATATTGGAAAAGATGATAAGTGCTTATTGTGTTCCCCATATGTTCACATTTCATCCACTAATATTGTTTTTCTATCACAAATACCATATGGATGAGCTCCAATGGGTTTTTGAGATGATGAAGCTGTACGGATGTCTTCCTGGTCCGTTGTGCTATAATTTACAATCATGTCGTGACACTGCCATGGAGACCTATAGGGGAACAATAATCAGAAATGACATTCATTGTCGTGCATAGGTCGAAGCACAAGTCGAAGTATCACATATGTCACACCATATGGTGTATCGTTGTATCTTCTACTATGATAGGAAAATTTTTGGTTAAGAAAAAATTTCTTTTTAGGGAAAGAATAATTCTTCCCTCCCGAGTTGTGTTATTGCAGTAGAGAGTATTGCAAGGATCGAGGGGAGCTTGGATCTAGGGATTGTGGCAATGGGAGATCAGGGTTTACTTATCAAATAGCGAAGGCCGTGTGGACATGGATCTACCTCTATAAATGAGTCCTTGGTTGGATGGATTTAGGTGGATGGATTTTATCACCATTGGTTCAGGTTTGATTCACAGGGTTTTGTGTGTCCTTTTATTTGAGGGCCTTGAAAGCTATGCACTGGATTTGGTCAGCGATGATAACTAGAATAGGGGATGGAAATTTCAATACTTACTAGGATGAAATGAAGATTATAAGGCAATGCAATGCATATAAGCAAAATCAGAAAGTAGACAGTGAGAATATATTTCCTTGTTTTAATAGCCAACAGAATAGTTAATACAATCCAACTATGCATGAACCTCATCCCAATAGTAATGATAACTATACCAAGTGAACCAATTATTATAGTCAATCCCTATGCATTATACTTAATGTTTGTAAAGCCAACTATCCATTTTAAAATCCAAGACATCCTATAAAGGCTCCAACCATTTCATTTCAATACTTCTAGAACTGTTGTAGCTCCTCTTTAAATTGACACCGGATCTCAAAGATTATACTACTGAATCAATTAAATATTCTGGCAAGGTTGATCTTGTTCTCCCTGAGAAGCTGAAGACTCTCCTAAAGATATATATATTACTAGAATCTAACCAATCTTTGATGGTATATTTTCTAATTTTTTCAGAGAACAAAATAACATCTTCATTTCTTGCCACATATTTTTCAGGAGATAGTAATTCATCTGCAATGGTGTTAGAAGCATCAAATTCCTTGACCCTCAATGGCGAAGGAGAAGCACTATAGCATTTACACTTGGATTTAGCGTGGCATTTCCTATTTAATGTTCTACCACTGATAACTTCCCACTTGGATATGGGGCTATTATCCTTAGCACCAAAATTATTACCAACAATCAAAGTAACGATCTCTTGGATTATTACGATCATAAGGCATTTACAACACATATAAGTAAGGCTTGTTATTGAAATTCGGAAGTAGAAGAGAGGTCTAATCGAACAGGATTATATCTCATCTCTAAGTAAATTTCATAACCATACAAATTTACAAATTTACATAATTCAATTTTCTAAGTTTCCGCCTGATGAGAAATAGAGACAGATAACCTTCCATGAAATTGAAATGATGAATACAAAGTTCAGAGGGGTAGAAAATCAAAATTCTAGCAAAGAGGATGATGTTTTCCCCATTTGTAATCAATTTTCCCATTCAGTATAACCTATTTCTTTTTGTTCAAGTCATAACAAACCTGAAATGACATGAAGCATTGCTAGAGAATAATCAATGGTAGGATCCAAATAAGGCAAGTTCAATCAAGAAAATTACCCAAATACGTACATATATGCTTACTCTTGTTTACCAAGCTAGTCCTCAATATCCAAATCATTGGGTGGTACATTTCCACCAACAATCCAAGTGCCTACTAATATTCTGCCAAAGACAAAAGAAGAAATATTATGAAAAGTGAGTTGTGGCTCCACACCCTAAATTGATAAAGAACAGAAAAACTGGAGCAAATATGACATTGACCAACTTGATTTCTTTGGTGTCTATGTACTCTGTGAGCATTGTCTTTGATTTGCCTCTTCTTAGTCTACTTAAGAAACATTTTGATGGAGTCCCTAAAAATCAAAAGAAACACAAACAAAAAAGTGTGAGAGATTTAATAATCTCTTGCACAACCATAGATGTGATCAACTCTGTTACTAGATTCACCACACTATTTGATCCAAACTAGCAAACTGCACCATTTCCCCAAAAACTACAAGCTAGGAAAAAGTAGAAATTGACCTCACACTTTGAAAGCCAAGCAATAAGTAGAAAGAGACCCCACAGACTGCAAGCCTTGAAACTATGGGTTCAAGGATAGCTTGTAAACTTTCACTATTATGTTTATCTGAAGAAAATTATAAATATCAACGTTTGGACTTTTCTTAGCCTAGAAATTTTCACTTAAAGATTTTCAAATTTGTGGTGTAGCTCGGATAAATTGACTACGACTAATTACATGGAAAAATGAAGACAATTATGAATTGACTCAGATGATGAAAAGGTAGCAACACTCTCTACATGAATCACCACATTGAGCCAACTCACGACAAACAAATGTATTCATGTCCTCACAATGACATGGTTGTTCTAGCCGATTTCCAATAGTTACATGATTAGCATGATTTTCAACCTTCTGCTATGGTGTTGATATTACATTAGCATGATTAGCTAGAGGCCTTACATGGATGTGGTGATATTACATTAGCATGATTATCTGTAGGCCCTACATGATGATATTGCATTAGCATGATTATCTGCATGCCCTACATGGTCGTGGTTAAAATGTGCAGTAGTATATTTTTGGGGTACTTCCCAATTCTTAAATTTGTGATAGTAGTTGTTGCAAACAATTCACATATTTTGGCGGCGATAATTAATTCAGTGTGTTGTATGCATAACTACAAGACAAACTTGCTACTTCAAGCACAATGATGAAAAACAAATCTTCCCAAATCATCTATAACTTTAATATAACTTTTCATTTTTAAGGGCAATTGCTAATATTAATATTATTATTAATTTACATTTAAAATAATTTAATTTTAAATTATGATATTATTTTTTAATGAGTTGTCTTTAATGTGACTTTTTGGAACCTTTTACGGTGGGTTTTTTAGTTTAATTTCTCTAAAATTCTAGAAAAATTATTGAAATCACAAGCTTGATGGGTAACCCGTGCATAATCAAGTGGCCTAGGGTTTTTTAGGGTGTTGAATCCATATATACAGTCAAAAAACCAGTTTAATTAACACAAATCAAGATTTCACCTCAATTTTTTTAGCCAAAATTATGACACCAAAAAATTCCAAAAAATTACACTAAAAACAACTTATTTTTAAATTCATATATAATAAATTAAATATATCAATAATTTTTAAAGCAATTAATTTACATATCCTTTTATGATTCTACGGAGTTGTCCTTTAGTGCGAATTTTTGGAGATTCCGGCGACGAATCCGGTGGAAAAAATTGAGGTTAAATCTTGATTTGTATTATTTAAAATGGTTTTTTAACTGCATATTTGGATTCAGCACCCTAAAAAACCCTGGGACGCTTTGATTGTGCAGAAATTAGCTATCAAACTTGCGATTTCAATAAATTGCTGCCGGATTTTGACCGGAAAAACCCACCGGAAAAGCTTCCAAAAAGTCTCTTTAAAGACAACTCCTGATTCTACTGGTTAGTAGTAATTAGTTTGACAATTATTTTAAAAGTTAAAAGATCGAGTTCATAACTAATAATTTTACGAGAAACATGGTTTAGAAAAGAAAAGACTATCTAGAATCTTAACTGAATAGAAAGACCACTTTATTATATTTAGTTATAGTCATAGTGTGAGTTTAGAATGAAAACTTTGGAAAAATGGGACGCGGAGAATTTCTATGCGCCATAATGGTGGCAGATGTGTTATTGAAAGCATATATTTGTTGTTGATTGTTAAACGGAATGTTATATTGGAAGGGAGGGTGGGTTTGTTGGTGTTTTTTTGGTAAGTGTAGTTATTATTATTATTATTTTTAATAATAGAGAAATATATTATAATTTAGTTTTCAAATCAAGAGTGAGGATAGTTATTTTTTATTGTTATTAGTAAATGCAGATTGCTTGTCCTTTTATTTAATTAAGGAAAACTATATGTTTCTTGGTAATCAGTTAGGGGCATGCTTTCATTTCTTTTTTGTGTTTCTTTTTTTGGGTCATTACTCTATATCTTTACTTCCAAAAAACCACTTTTAGCCAACAAAAACATATATATATTTTACAAAATATTAAATAAATTAAACTAACTTATAAAATAAATATATAATGTATTATTTAATATATAATTTTTGATAAATATCATAAAATTAATTTGAGTCCAAAAATAAAATTTACTTATAAATCAAATACAATTTATTCTCATGTGGGTGAGATTTACTTTGGAATCTACACACAAAACCCAGCAAAGTTAATCGAACTACAACTTCGAAATCAATTGAGAGATTCGCGATAACTTTGTACAAATGATATCCCACGCTTTTTAAATTTTTGCGGAGAGATTCTCTACCTACCAAACGATGGCTGAATAAGGTTAATGAATCCCACACCATCTTCCAAAACAAATGATACATTAGCATAACCCATCTCCACCATTGATATTAACTTGTTGGCACCCCCTACGTGTATTAATTATCGCTACACTTACCATTGTTGTCATTACAACACGTGTTCATATCCATCCCATATCATCTTGAAATCCATGGTTGGCTCAAACTAAGTCTTTTTTTCCAGAAGAGAAACATACTTTTGATATTTTTTTTGGAAATCAAAAAGTAATCTTTTCGTAAATTGAAAAAATTGAGTTGAGAAATAAATTTTCTATATATTTTAAAAAAAATTATTTAAATCTTATTTAAATAAATTAAAAGACAAAATAGACAACCTATTACTATTAAACACTTGAAATGGAAACTAAACAAAGATTTACTCATGACTTGTTATCATCTCAAATATCCAACATACCCTGAGATGACATGATATCTTTCTATGTGGATTGCTAGTTTAGAAAGTTATATCTTGGATACATAGATAAATCTTGAAATATGTTTATTTCGTAGAATAAATAAAACAAATAGTACACCATGTCATTGATGGTTTGGGAAGTTATATGTTGGACGAACATTATCATTTCGAGATAACTCTAAAAGATTTGAATGGTTGCAAGATCCCAAACCTTAGAATTTTCAATGGATCTAGCACACTTTAATGTTATAATAAATAAAAAATTCGTAAGAAACAAGAACACAAATAGGATTTGGAAATGAAACCCTTTATTTATATTATTAACTGAAGAAAATAACACATTCCCATACAAAAATATCAAAGCCCCTGCAATGGCGACTGCTCATCAAATGAGAAAACAAAGACATTGAAGCACAATTGTGGACACTGAGTGGATTCACTAGACAGATTACACCCGTGGAGTTTTCATCCCGAGGATCAAACTAGAAATGGCCTCACCAAGTTCTCAACAAGATAGAATAGGATAAACAAACTCAAGATGTCCCAAATGCCTAGCTCCTATTCCCTTTTATTGACTTGATGGAAGACAGAAGCCATTACCATGGACAAATACCACGGTAAATACCATGGGTAAATTTTGTCCATTTTGACCCTATCAAGAAAAGGGCATGTTACAAATCCTCCCGCCCTAAGATTGCTTGCCCTCAAGCAATCCACTTTTATCCATAGTAGAAGCATCTGTACATTAATACCAGGATCACATACAAATGAGTGTGTTATCCCATGCCTTCATGCTAAATGATCAAGAATGGATCCTTTGAAACTTGGATCCTAAACAATTTTCTAACCAAACCTGCCTTTAATAGTTCCACTTAGATCCCAATGCCACCTAAGTGTTAGGACCTATGGGTTATGATACCATCTCGACCCTCCATCACTGTCTATGCCTAAGGGCCCAAGATGTAATATGCCCTTGGCTAAGAGTATCCTTTTAGGAATCATACCATCAATAAGTTCCAACTCATAATCTCTCGCGAATCCATCCCGCGGGGAGGAAGAATCCTTGCACAAGGAACAAATCTACTATGTTGATGCTATTTAATGCCCAACTCATGATGCTCCACCTTGATTCATTTGGAAAACTTTTCCTTGCTCTATCCAATGTATAAACGTGGGTTGGTAGTGTTGCAAGCCCTATCTATGTAATCCTATAGAGGGCTGCTCTGGAACTCCCAACTGTAATCCTCTTGCTGCTTTATGAGGGACTTAAGTCATTTCTCAACACTACATAACTTGGCCACTGATACAACACATACCCCTATGAGCTCTTCAATTTTCATGCTTTCCTGTAAGGCAGTGCCTCAGACTGTCCAAACTCTCTACTTCAACATTATAAGATCCTCCTTGAAATGTTTGATCTTTTCTTGAAAGTCCTTTACTGGAAATTTTGGTGCCCTACTAGATGTCTCTATCTCTGTCTGCACCAAATGCTTAACTATCACAACTCCAACTTGAACCTTTGATAGACTCTCTGGAAATGGCTCATCTTGCATATTGTGTTTTTATACTCTCCCTTATGTTCATGCTCATCATGTTAGTTCAGTACTATTGTTTCCTCACTCATGTTTTCCTGGATGTATTCCCCTTAACCCCTTATGGAGACAATTTTTTGTCCATCTTCTCCAGTTGTCGAATATGGATGCACTGGTGCACTACTATCTACACTTGATTGTTCATATTCTTCATGGATTTCCCTCTAGAAATATATGGACTCCGTTGTATAGGGGTCTACCTCATCATGCACTTTTGAATGCTTGTCATCCTGTAAGTCTCCTTAAATAACATCATGTTGTTGCTCATTATACCTACTTAATTCCTCAGACTCTTCATTGGTTCTCTCTTGAAAATCATTGGACCCAACTATAGAACACCCCCCATGGTCTAAAGGAATATCCTTCTGTTCTGTCCTTGTTGCCTCCTTCCTATCACCTGGGCATGAATAGTTAGGTGCCCAAGGTCCCTTTCAGATAAATCATAGTCTTCTCCTTCTTACTTCATTCTTTCTGCAAGTTTTATTTCATTTGTTCTTGCTTCCTCTATCAATCCTCTTCAACTCCTTTTTAGTCAGCACCATTTTGAACAATTTTATGTTTTGCATGACCAACTTATCGACTAGATAATAGGTGACTGGTGATAAAATTAGTTCCTTTCTCCAAATAGTCAACTATTTGGATCTTAGTATCTTGCAGATGTTAGCATCTCCTTCTAATAACAAAGACACAATATTTTTCATGCTTGTTTGGACATGGTTGGGATGAGCTGTTGTAATGTTGGTGAAAAAGGTCTGGAGCAATTGAAAGATTAAGTCGTCACATTCCAAATTCACCATGTTGTTTGCATAAACATGGTGATAAACAATGTCATCCTGACATGAAATTTCCTCATCTAATGGCATAAATACCCCATCATTAATGGACCCTAAATCCACAAATAAATTAATACCATCATTTTCATAGTCTTCATCACCTTTAACTATAGGTAAATTAAAACCAATAAATTCATCATCTTCATGGACTTGATGTCCATGTGGTTTCTCATGTCCTTCGGACACTTCAGTAAACTCGTCGTGATCTTCACCTTGGTCATATGCATATTTGAGAATAAAATTTTCATCATCTCTATCTTGACCATCTATGTCTTCAAGGGGAGCTTCTACATCTTCAAGTAAATCATGATCCTCTACATCTTGAACAAATGTTACTCTTTGTTCTCTTGGATCATAATCAATCACAAATGACCAATCGGGTTGATCTCAATTTGGAATGAGAAAAATTTAGTCACATTGACTTGGATACACATAAGGTTCAAAATTGGTTTCAAACCTAGATGTAGTGATCATATGGAATCCATTATTGTGGAGCAAGGTATATTTTTCTCCTCCCACTTCGAAAAGCTTGTACCATTCAACATGAAAAATAATTTTCTTACAACACATAAAATCAAGCTCTATAATATCCTCTAACGTTCCATAGTAGCGAAGTGTGCTTGTGATTGGTTTTCTATCATTTGCATGTGAATGACAGTCCACCTTAAATAATGCTAAAACTCCAAATTCATAAGTGTGTCTCTTTTCATCAACTTTTCTTATGCGAAAATTATTACCAAAATTCCACATTCCTTTGTAATATGTTACCTAAATTCATATCAATATTAACTAATTAGATTTAAGGATACATAAGTTAATATACAATTTATTAAATATATGCAATATACTAATATATATCACCTCCCCATTTATAGATCCTTTAATGAACTTCAATTGTTATTGTGTCACTTTATCCATCCCTTTTGTTGCCTCGTGTTCAACATTGGTCTTTAGCCAATTCCATGAGCATCTCTCTAGCCACTTTCTCTTATGGCTTGTAAGAAATCCTCAAGTAGCGTTTTAACCATGCCTATTATATATATTGGCCCATGCATTTTCATCCTCTAATTTCTTTTGTTCAACGTACTTCTCCATCCATTCCAACATAAAGTCAGAATTGTATGCAACATACAAATGTAATGCCTACCATCCTTAGCATCTATAATGAAAAATATATGTGTTCAATGAATTAATAATTATTTAAAGCCATGCATTATAAAATTAAGATAACAATAACTACTATAACATTTTTGTACACCTTTTATCCTCTTTGGAGTACCAAATGAATAGGTTGCAAGTGGGTCTTCAAGAAAAAGTATAAAGCAGATGGCTCAATTGACAAGCATAAAGCCAAGCTTGTGGCAAAAGGTTTTGCACAGAAAGAAGGGGTTGATTTTGAGGATACTTTCCCCCCCACAACAAAATGGGCTACCATCCAAACACTCTTTGCCTTGACAACTCAAAACGGTTGGAAAGTCCATCAAATGGATGTAAAAACTTCTTTCTTGAATGGAGATATGAAAGAGAATGTTTTTATGTCCCAATCAGAAGGATTTGTTGTGAAGGGCTAGGAACATAAAGTATGCAAGCTTGTAAAATCCTTGTATGGTCTCAAACAAGCAACGCGAACCTGGTACGAGAAGTTGACTGAGCACATTCTAAAACTCAATTTCAAACATTATGATCTTGATGAAGCAACTTTGTTTGTCAAGAAAGTTTGAAAAATGGTTGTGTATCTTGTGGTGTATGTGGATGATATTTTGATGATGGGGAACAATGAGAACTACATTTCATCAATAAAGAAAGAACTAAGGAAAGGTTTTGAAATGACAGATTGGGGCTATGTTCATTACTGTCTTGGTATTGAAGTAACCCAACATCAAAAGTTTATATTCCTCTCAAGAGAAGTACATTGGAGATCTGTTGAACATGTTTGGCATGGATGACTGAAATCCTTTAACTACTCCATTGGAACAAAATTTAAAGCTCACATCCATTAAAGGAAAATAATTTGGGGATGCAACAAAGTATAGGCAGGTAATAGGAAGTCTCAACTACCTTACTACTACCATACTGACATTTCATTTGTTGTTGGAATCCTCTCCAAGTTTATGCAAAAGCATTGTGAGGGTCATTGGTATACTACAAAAAGAGTTCTAAAGTACTTGAAGGGAACTTAAGACTTTGGATTCAAGTATACATAGGTGGGTGACTTCAGCGTGATTGGATACTCTGATTCAGACTTTGATGGAGATAAAGAAACCAAAGTATCCAATTTAGGTTATGTTATGAGTCTTGGATCAGGAGTTGTCTCATGGAGGTCATGAAAATAGTTATTTCTAGAATATTCCACAACCAAGGCAGAATATGTGGCAGCAAATGAAGCAACAAAGGAAATTGTATGGCTTGGGAAAATTTTGGAAGATTTGCAGGAGAAACAAGTACATTCAACTCCTATGTTGTCTTAAAATTGTAAACTGGGGCCAAATTACATTTTGGACAACTTATTTGATGGAGATGATGATTGCACTGAATTCATATTTTCGAGAGGACTAAAATCGACCTGAAGATCATCAAATTTGGACAAGGGAAAATGTATTTTTGAGTTATAACCCCACATGTGCATATTTGATGAGGTCAACCATAAAGAAATGGGGCACCCTTGGAAGGCTAGAAATTAAAGTGACCTCCACCTCATTTTTACATCATCATGGATCATTCTTCTATTTTATTTCTTGATTTTGGCTCACACAAGTCTGAGGTAGGTTCATGGAGAAATGGTTTCGCTCGAAGGTGAAATTGCAAGGTCTGAAGCTCGCATGCTTATCGAAGGACATATTCGACTGGTCATTGGCTTGCAGGCTCAAGGGAGCAATTGAAATATCCTAATCGCTCGCATGCCCACTTCCTCCCTACGAATGGGACACAAAGTTTCATTTTTCTATTGAACAAAGTTTTCAATCATTTCGACAGTTGACCTAGATAGTGACAGTTGATTTCAGGCTTCTGATGCAGGGTGTTTCCATTATTGGGTTCATTTCATGGATATTGTTTCGTTGATTTTATTGGATAGGTTTATGGATAAAGATATGGATCATTGTACTCTCTTTTGATGAATCATTCAATGAAAATAAAATAAGAAGAATATTTTAAAAGGGTTTTCCCCATAGTGGGTTTTTTACCTGGTCTCCGATCCATCCTAATGTCTCTATGTGTGAATGATTTTCTTCTATTATTCCTTTATGTTCTGATGCATTGATGATGATATTGTTCTTTCTACATAGTTGCATATGTTGCTGAATAATGATGTAAATCTGAATAATGTTATGATGTTATGGGGTGACTTTAATGTGTAAATGATTAAATGCAATTATCAAAGCAAAGAACAATATAGCCCTAAGAAAAATTAACACAGTATTAGAGTTGGGTTGATGAAAATTCATTGAATATCACCCTTATGATGACACCTTTGAAGGATGCAAGAGATGATGAAGGAGACCTGAAAGAATTCTAGGGTTTGAAGGAAACCCTAGGAAATTTGGTTATTAGGGTTTGATGGATACTATGAGGTTAGGGTTTGGAATAAACCCTGATTTATGGAAAATATTTGAGATAAAAAATTTAGAAACCATAGCATGACTAATGTGGACATGTTAAAGAACTTGTGTTAGATTTGATGAAGTCCTAGATGGGATTGTCTCTATTAGGCTTAGTTGCTGATAAAGTTCGTTGAAATATTGAAGGCACCATTGTTAGAGGCATAATGTAAAGTGATGGCTCTTGAAGACTGGTTCAAGAGGGAGATCATCACATCTCATTGAAGATAAGTACTTTTCGATTTATGATGCTCTGTTATGTCTTTACTTTTGTTTAGTCTTATGGATCTAATTATTGTTTTGATTATTACTTATACTTCCTAAATGTATATTTGAGTATTTGGATGCTTATAACCTCCTGATGAGTTGTGATAAGTGGATCCTTCTTGAGGATCATCGATAGTGCAGGAAGAGAAGAACTAGAATTGGAAAATGTGAAGAGGAACTGATGAAAAGTTGTCAAAATGATACAACTACCTATGACAAATAAGAAGGTGCACATGTATTTCAATGTTATGTTTCAACTGTGATATTGATGGCAAGGTAATCCCTAAGGTATGATAGGAATGTTACCTTCACAAATGGCTCGTGCACGCATATGAAAGAGATTTAGATTCATGGTACTTATCATGAAATGGTGCACTTGGAATTGAACAAGTATCTTAATTCTTAGACATGATGAATTTCTTGATTCTATGAAGCTACTTAGAAATATTGATTTTTGAAGTATTGATGTTTAGC
The DNA here is from genome assembly GCA_000404065.3 of Pinus taeda. Taxonomy (NCBI): domain Eukaryota; kingdom Viridiplantae; phylum Streptophyta; class Pinopsida; order Pinales; family Pinaceae; genus Pinus; species Pinus taeda. The sequence goes on from APFE031499070.1 coordinate 55,862, forward strand.
TAAAATCTATCATTTTGGATGTGTTGATGTTTAGCTAAAATCTATTATTTTGGATGTATTGATCCCATAAAGAAGGCTAACACCTTGATTCTAATAGATGGTAACTTGATACAATTGATATTGTTTGTGATAAGCATGGTAACCATGATGATAGAAGTGTAAAAATGAGATTGATATTCATGATCTTCTTATTGACCATGGTTAGGTTTTGATGTGCTTAGTAATTATGACATATGATAAAAATTCAATTCCCTGATTTGATGGATTGATTTATGCGATAAAGAAGTGATGTTGTGATCACAATTCTTGAAGTATACTCCTATTAACTATTTTACACTAATCCTTGAAGAAATATTGATTTGATGATGTGATGATGAAGTAGCTGATGTTGACATGTTATGACCATGATGGATATATGTTTTAGAACCAAATATAGTTCAATTTCATGATCTAACTGTTCTGCTGGTGCATGATAATATTATGAGAGATCGATTGATGACGTGAATAATAATTGCTGAAGGGGATTCTCATTCAGAGGGAGAATCTCTCCATAAGATCCCTACACCTATTATCATTTGCATTATATGTATAGAAGATTCTTTATTGTTGAAGTAAGATTTATGGACATGAATAGAGAACTATTTGATATCGTTGGTCTGCAGCAAAGTTCTAGTATAAGAATAAAGAGTTTTCTTTACTGTAAGCCTCAACCACATAGAAGGAAGCCTAAGGGTGCGACTATAGCCTCTCAACCGCATGGAGTAAGACCTATGGGTGTGGTTATTCCTGTAGGACATAAAAGTGAAGCTTTGTGCATAAAATCAAAATTTCACCTGAAGAATGACAATCCTACAGACATGGAGCAGACAATAAAAAGTTATATGAGAAGGGAAGTTTGAATATTTGACTTTCTAGAGAGAATGTGAATGTGATAACTAAACTTGTGTTTGCAGGTAACTGGAATATGCATGTTAGTATGTTTGATCATTGAAGCTAGTGTATGACAGTATATGATAACAATTACATGAGTTTGACAAGATTTGACCTATTGGCTTGACTTAGTGAAGCATATTGGCTTGAATGATTGATGATGTTTTAGAACTTTAAAATGATGCTTTATGATTCATAGATATGTTTTTGCTGATGGATTATTTGAATTCTCAGTGATGATAAGTTAGAGTTTTGATCTGATTTGGTACTTGATAATTGGTGATTTTCCTTGATGACATTGCTATTTGGGCATAGTAACTTTCAGTGACTAATATTGGTATTCGATAATGGTTTTGTATTGACCTAATTTCCCTTAGAACAATAGTTGAAGCATAAACAATTGTGATTCAATATGAAGTAATCTCACAGTGAATGGATGGAACCTGCATGACTTATCCTTGGTGTATGCATTTGCATCGAGTGACATAAATGATTTATATTATGATCATGAGGATGACTTGATGAAGTTTGGTTTGATATTTCTTGGTAAATGACAACTTGTTGGCATGATAAAAGATGAGATATCTAGATAAAAAACTTGTTACAGTGATATTGATGATTTTGATTTTCGTTTTTGATCTAATATCTAAGGCTTGATAAGCTAATTTAGTTGATTTGATTGCACAATATTGATTCGTGTAAGAAAAAACATACTACTTTGGTCCAGTGTTATGTTTTCAGAAACCATTGTTTGAAGCAAGGCCCCCGAGCCTGATATGTCCACATTGACAGTTATCTAGTGAAGCCAGGACGATGTGTCGATCCAAACCTCTACTTCAAAAGTGGTACAAGGTATGAATTTGATTTTGGTTTTTATATATTGATGATCTATTCTTTACATGTAATGAGCCTCTAATGATCAAAGTAAGAGGGAGTTGTCTTTTTAAGCTAGAAATAATAAATAATGGCATTAAAGAGTTTTTTGGAAAGTGGAAATGCAAATACTTGGACACTCCAATTGAATTTCAAGAAGTTGTGAAGAGATATTGTTGAAATTGACTTGGCAACTGGAAGTTAATTGAGGAATTGATGTTCTATTTGAACACCCTTTTGTATATATGTTGTGCATAGAACTTGAGTGATTTCATACACATTGAGTTGCTGGTAAGCACCCTTCAAAATATTTTATCTGGGATGATCAAATTTTGATCTAAGATATTCATTCTATAATATGTGACTACATGGATGTATTGGTGCTGATATGGATCGTGATATGATGATATAAGAACATCTGTGTGCTATCTTAGTATGATATTTGCCATGATATTTTGGATGAGAAGTTCATATCTTTAAGCATGACTAAGGTTGAGTACGATGTTGCTAGCATGGATAACTGTGAGGTAGGAATACGAAGCTCTTTGAAGAGTCATTTGAGCAGGTTATGGATATGACAAGGATACAATGTGATAATAACGAGTGGGATCTAATTGGTAGATATCTTTAGTCAGTGTTGTTATGGGGTGACTTTAATATGTAAATGAATGAATGGAATTATCAAAGCAAAGAACAATATCACCCTAAGAAAAATTACAATTTTGATTGACAATACTTCTACAATAAAGGTGGCCAAGAACCTAATGTTCCATGATCGAATGAAGCACATCAATACAAAATACCATCTCATTTGACACCATATTGAGGCCAAAAAAATCCACCTACGACATTGTTCCTCAATGGAGCAGATTGTAAGCATCTTCACCTAAGCAGTTTGAAGGGAAAAGTTTGAAAGATTTAGAATGATTCTTGTGCTCACCAACATCCCTTCAGATTAAGGGGGGGAATGTTGACACCTAATATTTGGGATTAGTAAAAATTATGTAAATGTTGTAAATAGAAAAAATTAAAGGAGTTTATAAAACGAAGAGACATTGGGAGATGAAACCCAATAGTCTCCCTCTCCTTGTATATATTCATATTCTCTCTTAATGCAAAAAACAATTTGATTCGGATTTACAAACCTAACCTAACAGGAAAGACACTTAGAATAATCAGATTAGGTAAATGACAGTAGTAAACATATGAGAATAATAACAATCACAATCCTTAGACATTTGTTTTCATTTTTATGGCATGTGAAGCATCAAGGAGCTCACACAATATGATTGAACAAGTCTAGTTGAAGACAAGGGTAATGTGTAGCACATGGGATGAACATATGAGGGTAGCATAAAATTATGTAGACAGGCACCCATTAGAATGAGTTGAATCAACTAGAGCGGACATCGCAGGATAATGCTTGAGTCAGATGAGCACAAAGGGGCACAAATGACTATTGAGATGGGTTGGGCCAAACTATCATTTGGGCAAAGTATGTAATACGAAACATTGACCCATTCAAAATGGAAGGATGCAACCTTCTTTAATTTGGAATAATTTCTTGTAAAAGTCATAAGGGAGTTGGCTAAGGAAACAAATATTTGACCAAGTACCATTTGGATTATAAGTGTTAATGTGAGATGAAGAGTAGGTGAAGGAGTTGGAGGGGAAATGCATAAGTTTATATGGGTTTGGATAGTGTGAAATCACCCAATGTCTAGCAAAATTGGGTGGGTCATTGCATAATTCATGACAAAATTTTCTTACATGACAAAGTGTAGGGAGATAAGTTCTTGTTAGTCAGAGGCAAAGATAAGCATGAAAACCTGGGACAAATAAATACACAACCTTCTGCTTGAACAAATAATTTCTATTCATTAATTATTCTCTCATATTCATCCACTGATCTACAACTATTATCTCTTCTGGCTTCACATTACAATGGCCCAACAACATGTATATACACACCAAACTTTTTAAATATGGAATCATGCAAACTTAAATGTCCTTTCATCATGCAAACTAAGAATTCATGCTTTAAAGAAACTTAGAAATAGATCTCTAAAACCTAGAAATAGTTTATAGAAATTCCGCATAGAAGTGTCTCAATTAGATTATTAATCATTTTTTAAATATTTCTTAAGTCTAAACTTAGGGAATATGGTTAATTGATCAATATTAATTGAGATGAGGCGAGAATCATCTAGAAACTCACACGGATTGATCAAGAAATGATCATAACCATTGATTATGTTTTAATATTGGTCGTTGGTGCTCCAACATAGCATTATAAGAGGAGATCGATTTGTTGATGTAGAAGATATCTAAGAGCACCAAAAGTTTGATTTCTTGGCAGATTGATTTTCAGAGTAGCAACAGTCAGTTTTCAGAGAGAACAAGAGATCGAAGTAGTGTGTGAGGGGTAGAGACAGTGAGGTTGGAGTAAGTATTCCAGATCTAGTGAGTGCATTTGCAGAGTGTAGAAGAGCCACAAAGAAGTTGATGCAGGGAATGCACATAGCTTCTAGAGGCAAGTTCATTTTACTGAGAGGGAAAGACATCTTCAGTTATAGAGGTCAGGAAGAAGTCCCAGAGTGTTGAAGAAGCATTTTCCCAGCCAACATAAGGCATAATGACTTCATCAAAGACCAGTCAGAGGCTTGACATCAAGTAGGTTGTGCAAAGGCTAACACAAAGGGTCAGAGGGCTGAGTTTTCTGAAGGCAGGTTGTGTCGAGGTTTACTTGTGTGGTGAGGAAAGTCCTCACTATATTTTTTCCATTATTTTTCTCGATAGCATTAACAAATTTTGGCATCCAATTGTACTAAGAATTTCTCACTGCATCATAATAATAAAACCCTCAGATGTTGCACCGGTTTCCCAAATTGGGTTTTTCGGGGGAATGTTGTCCAAAAATAATTGTGTTATATTTTATGTGTGTGTGCTACCATTTCTCAATTTTTGACTTTTTATTTTTCCACATAATTTTATTTGTGAAGGTTGCAGTGTCTTTGTTTCAATATTTGTTGTAGCAAATAAATTGCTAAATTAACTAACAATTACGATAAATAATACCATTTGTTGCAATAGGATTCTAGTATTGGAATTTTCACATGATATCAGAGTGCAGTTGATCAATCAAAGAGATCAAAGGTGAAAAGAAGGAATTTCATTGCTCAGTGTGGGTAGCAAGCTGGAATTCCCTAGGGAAGCACAATCTTTTTTCCAGAAGGTCAAGTTACTTGAGGAAGTTCGATTTTTCTAAGAGAGACGAAGAGAAATTTGATCCTTCTAGATCAAGTTATTCCAGAGGAAAATGGAGAATCTTATTCATTTCGTAGGGTACATCTCTAGCTAGATGCAAAGGGTTTTGCAGAAGTACATTCAAGTAAAACCAACGTCGGGGTGGAAGAGAGAAGAGCACACACAGAGGGAAAAATTTCCTCAGGGAACTTCTAGTCTCAAGTCCGATTTTCCTTGCTTGTCAATAGTAGTTGTGAGAAAATATTCTCACTCCAGAAGGGAGTGTGAGTAGCAGTGAAACAACCAAGTAGATGGAAAGAGGAATTTTTTGAAAGTTCGTTGAGATGACCACTGTTGGGCTTCGTGATCAAGATAGGTTGGATGGAGCTTCCAACTATGTCATATGGAAGGCTAGGATGTCCTTCCTTCTAGATGAATATGGCCTGAAAGCCTACATTGATGTTGTAGTGGCGGTTCCTCAGGATGCATATCAACAAAAGGAATATAAGAAGGAAATGGCCTAGTGCGAAGAAGTTGATCCTCGATGGAGTTTGGGATGATATAATCTGGCAAAGATACTTCCAAAAATATGTGGGATTATCTCTCCATGTTATACCAGGGTACTTCCGAGCAATGAAAGATGTACCTAGAGGAGAAGTTGGGATGCAGAAAGGGGGAGGCATAGACCCCTACCTTATTAGTGCGATTAGCACTCAATAACGTCTCAGTGGATTGGCAGGTTTTTGTCCAAAGAATATTGAACAGAGATAGGCTACCAGCTTGGGATATATAGTGGGTTGATTTGCAGCAGGAGGAATTGAGGCGAGCTCTGTTAAAGAGCTCCATCAATGGCAGAAACAGAAGCGGATGAAAGATGGTGAAGGAGGAGGATAATGTAGCCCTCACATCTAAGGGTCCCATTTAGGGGTAGGGGGAGCAAAGGAAGAAGAAGGACTCATGGTAAGGTTAAGTGCTTTAGGTGTGGTGAGCTCGTTCACTACAGTACCTAGTGTCCTCTCAGGAAGAAGGACAAGGAGGAGAAGCATGACCAATAGGCAGCTTCAATAGAGATTTATAGGCTTTCCTCGAGGTTGGAGAAAGATTTAACGATGTTCGTCGATATACATCCAAGAGTGAGGTGGGGCGACTTAGTGTTGTAGCCCCATTGTGCTACACATGGGCAGGATTCTTGAGGAATCCATCTCCTGGATCAATACCTTGCTGTGGGGGCCCACAATATTCAGTAGCAGGATGCAGGCCTGGAATTTCAATTCTTCTCTGCCCGTCAAATGAAAATTTGATGACGTTTTTTCATTTTTCATGCACTTCATTTTACATTTTACCTAAATTTGTGAGGGTCAACCTCCCCTTATCTGGAAACTTTCTTTCAACTATTGTTGCATCTCAATTTTCATTAATCTTCCTCTAAAAGTGCCTTGTTTTTCCTAAGTTAGCATAAACAGGTTAATTGTTGCAATTTTATTCCATAGTAATATCTTTTGTTTAATTCTCTTTTTTTGTCATATAGTTTCTTATTTTCAAATTAAAGGAATAAGTTATTTCATTCTCAATTTTATTTTATGTTATAAAATATTTTAGACATTAAAAACTATTTCAATTTGCAAAGTGGATTTAAGGATATAAATTTTGTTATTTATATGATAACTTTCTATTTATATAATGAAAAATAATTAGACCTTAATTCCATTAATTTTTATATCTTTAAATTTTACATGATTTTAATTTAGTATATATATGTGTGTGTGTGAGAGAGTATTGATGAAGAAAGAAACTACTAAGACTCATACTTGCTTTTGGCTAAATTTTTTATAATAATGAGATATCCATGATTTATTCTTATTCTTACTCATACAAAGCATTATAAATTCTTCAGACTATTTAAAAATATAAGCAAAACAACTACTCCTTACTTCTTATTCAAGAGTTATGTGTTATAGTTATATTAAATTGAACTTCAATTTCATTTAATCAATAAAACAATTAGTTTATAAAACAACCAAAAATATATTATAACTAATCAAACCAACATTAAACTTAAAAAACAATTAAATTATTTAAAAAAAATACACAATAGCTTTTTGAATTTTTATTTTTTTTAATAAAAAACCCCTCCAACTTCAAGTGCATACTCTTCCAACCTCAAGTGCATACTCATCCAACCTTCAAAATTGGTTTGCTACAAGTCAAAGTGCTATATCCCCACTAGTTGAAACAACTAAATTTTTAGTAACCTCAAACCATATACATTCATAAAGCTAAATTTTTAGTAACCTCAAACCATGTACATTCATAAAGCTAGCCAGGTCAATCAAACGTACAACCTCAACGATCACATTGGGAGTAAGTCCTAGCATTTCTTTAGCAACTTCGTAGTGATTTTTTAAATATATTTTTAAATACATAAATAGATTTAATGTCTAGTGATATTTGAAATAGAATTAAATTGGTTATATTTTAGTTAAATTAGTTAAATTGGTTAAAAACCTCTTATCTACTCCAATTTTGAAAATTCAAAATCCTCAATTTTAGATTCCAGAAAACTACCAAACATCATTAAACATCTTATCCACTCCAATTTCAAAAATTTTAAATCCTCATCTTTCGTTTCTAGAAAACTACCAAATAACATTAAAGACTATTATACACATTTTAGATATTGAAAATTCTACGCTTCAGTTAATTACTTGAAATTTATTTGGATGAGTGTTGGATAGATTACTAAGCAGTGGACAGGCTGCTTAGTTATGAAGCTCCTTATTTAACAAGGTTGCCAACCTTAAAAATTTCGAACATCATGCACATAATTGGGGAGAAATTGACGAAAATGTTGATTTCGAAATTTTGATTCATAAATATATCTAATACTTTAAAAACCTCTTATCTATTGCAATTTTGAAAATTCAAAATCTTCAACTTCCAATTCCAAAAAAATACCCAATAGCATTAAACTTTTTATCCACTCCAATTTTGAAAATTCAAAATCCTCAACTTCTGATTCTAGAAAACTTCCAAATAACATTAGAGATCGTTATACAACAAGAACAAACTTTAGATAACCAAAATTTTAGGCTACATTTAGTTAATTACTTAAACTTTAGATAGCGAAAATTCTAAGCATGCTACATTTAGTTAATTACTTGAACTTTATTTGGATGAGTATTGGATATATTACTAAGTCGTGGGCAGGCTCCTTAGTTATGAAGTTCCTTATTTAACAAGGTTTCCAACCTTAAAATCTTCTTAAATCAATTTGCAGAACATCATGCAAAAAATTGGAGAGAAATCGACGAAAATGTTTTTGAAATTTTGGTTCATAAATAAATCTAATACCTTGAAAACCTTTTATCTATTCCAATTTTGAAAATTCAAAATCTTCAACTTCCCATTTCAGAAAACTACCAAATAACACTAAACTTCTTATCCAATCCAATTTTGAAAATTCAAAATCCTCAACTTCCTAAAACTACCAAATAACATAAAACCATAGAACACTTGATATATTAGAATACAAAAAATAAAATACACACTTTTTTTCTTGAATTTGAGTGTGTAGCAGGCTACCAACCTGAGTTTGAGCTGCTCCCCAAGATGGTTGGAAGAAATCACGCCTTAATTTAATTCAAAATTTCCTTAGGGGCTCCCTAAGCTGGTTGGAAGAAATTACTTCAAAATTTCCTGAAGGGTTGTATACCATATCAAAATTTACATGTAACTTGTTAGTATTTTTCAGGTTTTACAATAATTAACTGCATAAGTAAATAAAGAAACCACGCCTTAATTTACTTCAAAATTTCCTCAGGGGTTGCATACCATATCAAAATTTATAGAACTTGTAAGTATTTTTCAGGTTTTACAATAAATGAACGACATAAGTAAACAAAGAGTACATACCTGGTAGGTTGATGCCACCAATCTAGCAATTTTGAACGAGAAAGCATGCCATATTCAGATGCTAACAAATTCAAAAATGCAATAGGGTAAATTAAAATATTGCAGGGACGTTATTTCTTTTCCCAATTAGCAAGAAAGAGAAATGACAGAGGAAAATGTAAGACCATAAAACACATAATTCATCAAACAACATATGGTTAGATGGCAAAGGCGAAAGTGGTAAATTCGAAAGTTGTTTTGAAAGAGAGTCAATTCCAATGCTAGTAAATAGGTCATTAAATTATGTCATCAATATTCATATGGCCCACGGTTACTCCCATAATGTCCCATTAATTCTCAACAACCAGACCTTGAAAGAATATAGCACGCTAGCCATAGTCGTGCCATAACCCTGTAGTCCCCATAATGTCGCATTAATTCTCAACAACCAGATCTTGAAAGAATATAGCACGCTAGTCATAGCGTGCCATAGCCCTATAGTTCATAGGTACAAAGCAATTTGATTGGATCACCTATGTGTAATATGTAAATTATGATTAGATTTTTGTAAACTCAACCTGAGTTATAATAAATAATTTTGGAGATTTGCAAATTCTTGTACAATAAATTTTTGCGGTTTGGATTTCTAATTAAATGTCAAAATGACGTGACCCCAATATATTTTAAACGTCATATTTGACATGCACAAATTTTCACCAACCATAAAATACGTGCAAAAACTTAAAATACGTCCTGTAAGATGTCAATTTCCAGGCTTGGTAGGATGGATTAGTGGAAGTTGGTGCAGTTAGAGACTGGGTGACTGTTGCAGAGACTAGTAGCAGTCAGATGTTTGTGAGTGTAGTGTAGAGTTGATGTTAGTGCAGTTGGCACAACGCAGAGTCAACAACAACAAAAATCCTTCAGTGACATTACATATGCTAGTAGCGGTCAGAAACTAGGGAAACAGATGCATCATACTGAACACAATTGATTTAGTATTTTGGATGCTTTTCAATTGTATTTGCAGGAACAAGTTAGAGGGAGTTGTAGTGCATATACAATGTTGGCAGCAATATGGAAGTGTAAGTAGTATCACAAATGTAGCATATTATATAAGAGTTGTGTAGTGGTTGGTGGGTAGTAGCAGCCAGACATTAGTAGTGTGACAAGAGATGATGTAGAGATAGGGTGTTGTGGTAGGGAGTGTAGCACTAGATCACATTCATCGCTAAGAGAGAGTGTTATTTTTTGTAGCATCGGATGTGTTCTAGCCACAAAATTTGGAAGAAAGCCTAGAATATATGAGATATCCAAAACCCAGAAATCATTTATGGAAATTCCGCCTAGAAGTGCCTCAATTAGATTATTAACCATTTTTTAAATATTTCCTATGTCTAAACTTAGGGAATATGGCTAATTAATCAATATTAATTTAGATAAGGCGAGAATCATCTAGAAACTCACACGGATCGTTCTAGAAATGATCCTAGCCATTGATTATTTTTTAATCTTGTTTGTTGGTGCTCCAACAGAGGATTATAAGAGGAGATCAATGTGGTGATGGAGAAGATATCTAAGAGCACCAAAAGTTTGATTTCTTGGCAGATTGATTTCCAGAGTAGAAATAGTCAGTTGTCGGAGAGAGAAAGAGATCGAAGCAGCGCGTGAGGGGAAGAGATAATGAGGTTGGAGGAAGTATTCCAGATCTAGTGAGTGCATTTGAAGAGAGGCAGAAGAGCCACATAGAAGCTGACACAGGGGACTGCACATAGCTTCTAAAGGAAAGTTCGGTTTGCTGAGAGGGAAAAATGTCTTCAGTAGTGTTGGAGAAGCATTTTCCTAGCCAATAGAAGGCATAACGAATTCATAAGAGACTAGTCAGAGGCTTGACATCAAGCAAGCTGCAAAGTACAACTCAGAGACTAACGCAAAGGTTTAGAGGGCCAAGTTTTCTGAAGACAGGTTGTGTTGGGGTTTGCCTATGGGGTGAGTAAATTCCTCACTATATTTTTTCCAGTGTTTTTCTACGTAGGATTACCAATTTTTCATCCGGTTGTACTCAGAATTTCTCACTGCATCATAATAATAAAACCCTCAACTGTTGCACCAGTTTTCCCAAGTTTGGTTTTTCCAGGGACCTTTATCCAAAAATAATTGTGTTATATTTTATGTGTGTGTGCTAACATTTCTCACCTTCCAGTTTTTTATTTTTTCGCAGAATTTTATTTGTGAAGGTTGCAGTGTGTTTGTTTTGATATTTGTTGTAGCAAATAAATTATTTAATTAATTAACAATTAGGAGAAATAATACCACTTGTTGCAATAAGATTCTGGTATTGGAATTTTCACATGGTATCAGAGCGCAGTTGATCAACCGAAGAGCTTAAAGACGAACAGAAGGAATTTCATTTCTCAGTGCTGGCAGCAGGCCAAAATTCCTAGGGGTAGCACAACCTTTTTTCCAGAAGTCCGAGTTGCTTGAGGAAGTTCAATTTCTCTATGAGAGGGGCATACAAACTTTATCCTTCTCGATCAAGTGATTCCAGAGGCAGAGTGAGCAACTCAATCATTTCGTAGGTCAGATATCTAGTTGGACGTAGAGGGTTTTGCAGTAGTATGCTGAAACAAAACCAATTTTGGGGCTGAAGAGAGAAGAGCATGAAAAGAGGGAAAATTTTCCTCAGGGAACTTCTAGTCTCAAGAAGTTCAATTTTCCTTGCAGATCGACAGCAGTTTTGAGCCGATATTGTCACTCCATAAGGGAGTTTGAGCAACAGAGTAATAACCGAGCAGAAGGACATAGGAAGTTTTCGACAGTTCTTTGAGATGGACACTACTAGGCTTTGTGATTAGGATAGGCTGGATGGAGCTTCCAACTATGTCATATGGAAGGTTAGGATGTCCTTCCTTGCAGATGTATATGGCATGAAATCCTACATTGATGTTTTAGTGGTGGTTCCTTAGGATGTAGGTCAACAGAACGAATATAAGAAGGAAATGGGGTGGGCAAAGCAGTTGAGCTTGGATGGAGTCCGGGATCATATAGTCTCACATATATCTAGCAAAGATATTGCCAAACATATGTGGGATGCTCTCTCCACATGATACCAGGGTACTTCTAAGCAATGAAAGATGTACTTAGAGGAGAATTTGAGACTCATCCAAATGCAAATGGGGAAGGCATAGACCGCTACCTTACCAGAATTCAGGAGGTATGAGACCAACTGTCAGCTATTGAGGCAACACCTCAATCCATAGAGCCAATGTGATTGGCACTCATTAATGTCTCAAAGGATTGGAAGGTTTTTGTCCAAATCATATTGGGCAGAGATAGGATACCAGACTACAATAGAATGTGGGCTGATTTGTAGGAGGAGGAATTGAGGCGAGCTCTGTTAAAGAGCTCCATCAGTGGCACCAACAACGACAGATTGAATATGGTGAAGGAGGAGCAGAATGTGGCTTAACCATCTACGGGTCCTAGTTGGGGGAAGGGGGAAGAAGAGGAAGAAGAAGAAGGACCTGTCAAAGGTCAAGTGCTTCAGGTGTGGTGAGTTCGGTCACTATAGTACCCAGTGTCCTCTAAGGAAGAAGGATAAGGAGGAGAAGCATGACCAACATGTAGCTTCAATAGAGATAGATAGACTTTCCTCCAGGTTGGAGGAAGACTTCACAATGTTCACCAATATGCCTCTAAGAGTGAGGTGGGGTGACCTGTTATTGTAGCCCTAGTGCGCTACATATGGGAAGGATCCTTGAGGAATCCACCTCCTGGATCAATACCTTACTAAGAGGGCCCAAAATATTTAGTAGCAAGATGAATCAGTGGCAGTTGATGCAGTCAAAGACTGAGTGACAATTATAGAGAATAGTAGTAGTCAGATGTTGGGGAGTGCAGTGCCGAGTTGGCAGCAGTGCAGTTGGCACAATGCAAAGTCACAAGCAACGCAAATCCTTCAGTGGCGTTGCAGATTATAGTAGTAGTCAGACACTCGAGAGACAAATGAATCATAATGAACACAGTTGATTCAATATTTTGGATGCTTTTCAGTTGAAGATGTTGCAGTTGCAACAACAACAAATTAGAGGGAGTTGTAGTGTTGGCAACAATATGGTAGTGTTAGAAGCAACACAAATGCAATGTATATCAAATTTGTGTAATGGTTGGTGGGAAACTATAGCAAGAGATCAGCAACATGACAAGAGATGATGTAGAGACAGGGCATTGTGGCAGGGAGTTCAACACTAGAACACATTCCTCGCTAAGAGGGAGTGTTAGTTTTTGTAGCATCATATGTGTTCTAGCCACAAATTTGGTGGAGAGGCTATAATATATGAGATCTCCAAAACCCAAAAATCATTTCTGGAAATTCCGCCTAGAGTGTCTCAATTAGATTATTAACCATTTTTAAAATATTTCCTAAGTTTAAACTTAGGGAATATGGTTAATTAATCAATAGTAATTGAGATAAGGCGAGGATCATCTAGAAACTCACACAGATCAATCCAAAAATTATCCTAGCCACTGACTATGTTTTAATCTTGGTCGTTGGTTCTCCAATAGAGAATTGTAAGAGGAGATCGATGTGATGATAGATAATATAGCTAAAAGGATGAGAACTCTGATTTCTTGGCAGATCGATTAACAACAATCAGTTGCCGGAGAGAGCAAGAGATCGAAGCAATGTGTGAGGGGCAGAGACAGTGAGGCTAGAGGAAGTATTCCATATCTAGTGAGTGCATTTGCAGAGAGGTAGAAGAGCCACAAAGAAGTTGATGCAGTAACGTCTAGAGGCAAATTCGATTTGCTGAGAGTGAAAGACGTCTTCAGTTCCAGAAGTCGGGAAGGAATCCTAGAGTGTTGGAGAATAATTTTCCTAGCCAGTAGAAGGAAGAACAACTTCATCAGAGTCTAGTCAGAGGCTTGAATTCAAGCAGACTACATAGTTGAGCACAAAGGCTGATGCAAAGGGTCAGAGGACCGAGTTTTCTGAAGGCAGGTTGTGTTAGGGTTTGCCTGTGGAATTGGGAAGTTCCTCACTAGATTTTTTCCAGTATTTTTCTGTTTAGTATTGCCAGATTTCTGCATCCAGTTGTACTTATAATTTCTCACTGTTGCATAATAATAAAACCCTCAGTTGCTTCACTTGTTTTCCCAAGTTTAGTTTTTTCGGGGAATTTTGTCCAAAAATAATTGTGTTATATTTTATGTGTGCGCTAGCATTTCTTAGCTTCCAACATTTTATTTTTCTGCATAATTTTATTTGTGAAGGTTGAAGTGTGTTTGTTCTGATATTTGTTGTAGCAAATAAATTGTTAAATTAATTAAAAATTAGGAGAAATAATATCAGTGTTGCAATAGGATTCCAGTATTGGAATTTTCACATAGTCACTATTTATGTACTTTCAAATAAAATTTCAAGTAACTATGTGAAACCCATGAACTATAATTTGTTTCAAAAAAGAAACTTTCAATGTGATGAGTTGGACTAAAAGAGGACCTTATAAATAATAAAACAAGTTTGAACCAATTCTTAAATAGGAAAGTGTAAGGATTCTATTCTTTCAAGAAATAATAATAAACAAAGCATGCATTTTGAAGAAATTCATAATCTTATGATAAGTAAGAAGGATGAAGGCCTCCCACTTGCACCATAACACCTGAAAATCCCAAAACCCTTTGCATTCAAATTCAAGTATGAATGTATTGAACCCATCATAGCCTTGGTAGCCACATATTTGAGATTTCCATTTCCAACCATAGAATAAATCCATTATCTAATAAAACTAATAAATAGGCTCATTTTATAAAAATACAAATTCTATCACCAACATACCGACACTAAATAAACTCCATAAAAACTCTCAAAACAAACATAAAATTGTTATTTAACCCAGACAAACAAGAAAATTCATTTCTATTATTTCTATTCTAGACAAGTAAAAACCTCTTAATTTAATTATTTTATCCCCATAAGTTAGTGTTTTATATAGTGTACTAATGGCCCATGGATGTGGGCATGTTGTTTGAATCTTGTTAAAATTGGCAACTAGGGCCAAACTCCATGTGGGTCACCTTATCTATGGTTGCTGATATTTTTCCTAGATTCCTCTCGTCGAGAGGTGTGGGATTGATCTAAAGATCATACGATTCCAATAAGTATTTATGAAGATATGAATTTATTTTGATTATGGACAAATTGTCAAGGTCGGCCAGCAAACTTATGTAGACTCAGAAGCCCAACAGCCATGTCTATTCAACCTCAACATTTTGCATATAAATACAAGGAGCATTCTCCTCATTTGGACACTTCACTCTCACACACACATCTCTCTCTCTCTCTTGCGCAGAAAAGAGTCTCTCTCTCTCTCTCACGTGTGGCTGAAAGGAAGACTTCCTAGGGCAAAGAGGGCGTAGAAAAAGGACAGCAAGTCATCTTTGACCAGCGTTGACCTTCCAAGAAGTGCGGATTGGGTGTGGTTGCCTCTCCTAGGCAGGTCGCAATTTTTTGCACAAAAATCGAGGTGATGTGACCTCTGGTTTTAACAGTATTGACTGCCCTAGTTTAGGGTTGTAGTTGACTTCAGAAATATGCACTTTGACTAAACTTTTGGGGTTGTTCTAGGGTTGTTTCTTCAAGTTGTTTGAGGATAAGTTGACCAGAAATTGATTAAGTATTTTAGAGGTCAATTTCAGCTAGTTTGACCAAGTTTGACTTTGCTGATCTAGGGTTTGTTGTTGCTGATATAAAATTACAGAATTCAGATTTTGTACTATTTCTCTCTGCTGAACTATTGAAGATAAAAGAAGATTTGATCAAAGGGTTTCCCCAAATTGGGGTTTGTCCCTAGCTAGCTACCACATCTTGTGTCTCTTTTCTTGGCTTGTTTTCGGTTGATCATTTAATGTTCTTTCCGCACTTTACTTAATGTATATGTGATTGCTAATCTGTCTAATAAAAATAAAAATAAGTAAATTTCTCTAAGCATAGAACATACATTAATTTAACATGGTATCAGAGGTGAGGTGAAGACAAAGCCTAAGCAAGAGCAAGAGAAATCACCGAAGAGAAGGATTGACAGACAATCTTAAAACATGGGGTCCTCAACACACTTCCCTGCTGAAGACAAACTCCATGAGAAGTCTGACTATCACAGATGGAAGATGTCTCTCAATATAACATTAGAAGAGCAGGAAGTATTGGACCATGTGAGAGGTGGAATTGTTGAGCCTCCATCAAATGCATCTGCTGTTGCTAGGAACAAATGGACCAAGAGAAAAGTCAAAGAAAGGAATATCATCTGGGACTCTATTGACAAACACTTGGTGGCCTAGGTTTCTGAGCTGAACACCTCCAAGGAAATCTATGATAGACTGGTGAGTTTATTTAAAGTTAATGATGCAAATCAAGTCTTGTTTCTTAGAAATAAGATGAAGGAAATTAAGAAGGGCAAAGATGAAAGTATGCAAGCATATTTCTTAAGGATCACCGAGATCAAGAACGATCTCCTATCTATTGGGTAAGTAATTCCTGACAGGGAAATGACACTCACAACTCTTGGAGGACTACTATGTGAATGGTATATATTCAAGACTACTCTTTTCAAGAAATGCCCATACTTAAAGGTAATCTCACTTCCTTTTCTTCTCATGCTAAAAGAAGAAACTATTCCGAGGCTAAATTCAAAGGAAAGGTTGGACCAAAGGTTGGAAGAAAAGGACGATGTTACAATTGCAATAAAACAGGTCACTATGCAAGGGAGTGCCCTGATAAAAGGGACTCACACTCGGACGATGATCAAAATCCCTCTCAAGGAAATCAAATGAATGGCAAGTCAAATGGCAAAGGCAAAATAAGTGCTAGAAATCAAGGAAGAGGACAACCATTCAAGAAGGCAATAAATTCCAGGTATGAATCTAACACCGTTAGCAATAAGCAAGATGAATATTATCTACCAGCAACTCTATCTACCTCTGATCCCTCAGACTCGCTGGGAAATTGGCTTATTGGTAGTGGTGCCTCAAGGCACTTCACTAGTTACAAAGAAGCTCTCTATAATCTGATAGAGAAGGAAACCAACTTGGAAATTTTTCTTGGAGATAATTCAAAATATCTTGTGTAAGGCGTAGGAAATGGCACTCTTCAATTGAATCAGGGTAATACAATCCACCTACAAGATGTATTATATGTACCCGATCTCAAAAAGAACCTGGTGTCCATTTTGGCTATGGAAGACAAAGGCTACAAGGTGGCCTTCAGCGATGGCAAGGTACGTGTATAGAAAAAGAATATTAAATATGCCTTCACTCTTGGGTTTCGAGTTGATTAATTATATTAGGTTGGAGGAAGTCCGCTAGGTGTCATGTCTTGTGACACATCTCTTCAGTCCACACTATGGAATTAGAGGTTTTCTCACCTTCATTATAAATCTCTACCCAGTGTGACACAAATGGTGATAGGGATGCTCGAATTCCGAGTAGAACAAAAAGGTGTATGTCTAGGATGTGCCGAAGGAAAGCTCAAAAGGGGACAATTCCCCTCGAGTCAAAGCAAGACCTCCAATATATTGCAGTTGGTTCACTCAGACATATCTGGTATGACGCCTATGAACTCCTTGGGAGGATATTCATATTACCTCACTTTTACAAATGATTATTCTTGCAAGACTTGGATATACTTCTTGAAAAAAGAAGGATGAAGTGTTCTCCTGGTTTTGACACTTCAAACCCTTGTTTGAGAATCAAACTGAGAAGAAGATCAAGACCTTAAGGACTGATAATGGGACTGAATATGAATCCAATGAGTTTCATGAATTTTGCAGTGAGGTTGGCATTAAGATGGAGACTACTACACCATATACTCCTGGGCAAAATGGTGTGGTGGAAAGGAAGAACCGTACGATTGTGGAAGCTGTCCGTGTTATGCTCCATGATCAAAGACTTCCAAAGTTTTTATGGGCCGAAGCAGCAAACACCGTCGTATATGTGCAAAACTGATGCCCTCATCAAGGATTGGGTTCCAAGACTCCCAAAGAGATGTTCATTGGTGAGAAACCTGTCGTATCTCATTTTAGAATTTTTGGAAGCCCTGGATATTTTCATGTGCCAAAGGAGAAAAGGAATAAATTGGGTGCATCTAGAAAGAAAGGAATTTTCGTGGGATATAGAAAAAATACTAAGGGCTATAGAATCTATGTGGTTGGTAAAAGAGAAGTCGAGATTAGCCATGATGTCACTTTTGACGAAGATATGGCTCTTAGTAAAGTAGACAATCTTCCTACTCTAAGAGGATCTAAAGAAGCTGATATCAGGGAACCGAAGGAAAAGGAATATGAGATGATGCCTGATGTGGAAGAACCTATGGATCCTATTGATCCTCCTCCACAAGAGCCTCCCTCTTCTAGGAAGAGGCCTTCATGGCTTAGGGGGACACTTGATGATGCTGAAGGACACATTGCACCCCGAGGAACCTTCCGTGAAAGTAAGAAGCCAAACAGGTATCAAGGATACCTGACCATCATGAGCACGATCATCCAAAATGAGCCTTCATCATTCAAAAATTTCGTCAAGCATCAAGTATGGAAGGATGCTATGACCGAGGAATATGAGTCCATTATGAAAAACGATGTCTGGGATGTGGTCCCCAGACCCCAGGACAAAGCCGTTGTCAATTCAAATGGATTTACAAGAAAAAGCATGCAGTTGATGGAAGTGTGGAAAAATATAAGGCTCATTTTGTCGCTTGTGGCTTCTCCCAAAAGGAGGGTATAGACTACGATAAAATATTTGCACCTGTTGCCCGATATACCACCATTCGCTCAATCATAGCCCTTGCTGCTTCGCAAGGATGGAACCTACATCAGATGGATGTCAAGACTGCGTTCTTACATGGTTCGATCAAGGAGGAGGTATATGTGGAGCAACCCGAAGGATTTGAGATTTATGATTGAGAATCTCATGTGTGCAGGATGAAGAAGGCCCTATACGAGCTAAAGTAAGCACCCTGAGCATGGTATGAGAGAATCGATAGCTACTTGATGACGCTAGGATTCACTAGAAGTGAAGCTGACCCTAACCTTTACTTTAAGGTTATAGATGACAAGCCTCTTATACTGGTGTTTTATGTTGACGACCTCTTCCTAATAGGTGCAGACCCTCTCATTCATGAATGTAAGAGGGAGCTGGCTTCTGAGTTTGAGATGAAAGGCCTAGGACTCATGCACTATTTCCTAGGACTGGAAGTATGGCAGAAACCAGGGGAGATTTTCCTATCTCAAGGAAAATATGTGGTGAAGATATTGGAAATATTCGGCATGGTGGACTGCAAACCTGTAACTACCTCGATGGAGCTTGACTTCAAGAAGTTAAGCGGTAGTGCTGCGAGACCCATTTTATGAAATGCTACTGAGTATCGACAACTTGTTGGAGCATTAATGTTCTTGGTGAACTCTCGTCTGGATATATGCTTTGCAGTCAACACTTTGAGTCAACATATGGTTGAGCCTCGCCACTCACATTGGATTGGTGCCAAGAATTTGCTGAGATATCTTCGTGGCACAATCACTCATGGATTGAGATACACTGCCGGAGATGTGAGACTACTTGGGTATACTTATGCTGATTGGGAAGGTAGTGTGGTGGACCGAAAGAGCACTTCCAGGTGTTGTTTCTCTTTGGGATCTACCTTGATATCTTGAATGAGTAGGAAGTAGAAGTTGGTGGATTTGAGCACCGTCGAGGCAAAGTACATCGCTGCTAGCATGGCCTCTTGTGAGGCAGTCTGGTTGCGAAAGCTCTTTAGTGAGATGTTTGGATTTACATTGGATACCACCATGATTCTACGTGGCAACCAGAGCGGGATTTGTTTATCAGAAAATCTCTTATTTCATGATCGCTCCAAGCATATCGATATTAGGTACCACTATATTCGAGATATGGTGCAGTGAGGAGCAATAAGGCTCCAACATATCGGTACAAATGAACAGGTCGCTGACATTCTGATAAAGCCCCTAGGAAAGGTCAAATTCCTAACTTTCCAAGAACGACTTGGTGTCATTCAGAGACACTCTTATGAGGGTCAAGTATGATGTATTGAGCTTTGGGAGCTCCAGGGGGGCGCAGGGTACTTCTTGGAGTGACATGTGACCACAGGGCGACTCACCATCCCTTGGTGGTGCACTATGTACAGGGTAAAAGGTTCAACCTTCCCTTGTGACACCCGTGGCAACTATGGAACAATATGATTAGTTCTCCTACGGGCCAAGATGATTCATTCTCCGTGGAGACTATGGAACAGGATGATTAGTTCTCTATGGCATCCACTAGATAGGATGATTCATTCTCCTGTGGATAGGATGATTGGTTCTTCTGTCGAGGCATCCTACCCATGCAGTCTGGGACTCATGGGAAGTATTTCTCATCTGATCAATGAGAAGGGAAATGAGGATAGGGACCATAGTAATTCTATCGATGGATGTATCATTGTATCTACCGTACTCCCTATGCTAGGATGACCTCCATTGATCTGGGATCAATGGTACTGATCTGGGATCAATGAGAGTGGTACACACTCTGAGACTGCCTTCGAGTTAGTGGAGGATGGTATGATACATCCTCGATCATTTCTTATTCTTCATAGTTCGAGCAAAGCAGAGCAGAGCAGAGTGGGGTCAAGTTGTACAGGACAATGCATTTGATGGATGGATAGCAGCGACGGTCCGACAAATTGCAGATGAAATTCTCCCTAGTTGAGAGGGAGTGTTAAAATTGGAAACTAGGGCCAAACTCCATGTGGGTCACCTTATTTATGGCTGCTGATATTTTTCCTAGATTCCTCTCATCAAGAGGTGTAGGATTGATCTAAAGATCATCTGATTCCGATAAGTATCTATGAATAAATGAATTTATTTTGATTATGGTCAAATTGTCAAGGTCGGCTAACAAACTTATGTAGGTTCATAAGCCCAACAATCATGTCTATTCAACCTCAATGTTTTGCATATAAATACAAGGATCATTCTCCTCATTTGGACACTTCACTCTCACACACATCTCTCTCTCTCTCCTATGCAGAAAAGAGTCTCTCTCTCTCACATGTGTGGCTGAAAGGAAGACGTCCTAGGGCAAAGAGGATGCAGAAAAAGGACAAAAAGTCATCTTTGACTAGTGTTGACCAATGTTGACCTTCCAAGAAGTGTAGATTAGGTGTGGTTGCCTCTTCTAGGCAGGTCGCAATTTTTGGCACAAAAATCGAGGTGATTTGACCTTTGGTTTTAACGGTATTGACTACCCTAGTTTAGGGCTGCAATTGACTTCAGAAATCTGCACTTTGACTGAACTTTTGGGGTTGTTCTAGGGCTGTTTCTTCAGGCTATTCGAGGACAAGTTGATCAGAAATTGACCAAGTATTTTAGAGGTCAATTTCAGCTAGTTTGACCAAGTTTGACTTTGCTGATCTAGGGTTTGTTGTTGCTGATATAAAATTATAGAATTCAGATTTTGTACTATTTCTCTATTCTAAACTATTGAAGATAAAAGAAGATTTGATCAAAGGGTTTCCTCAAATTGGGGTTTGTCCCTGGCTAGCTGCCACATCTTGTGTCTCTTGCCTTGGCTTCTTTTCGGTTGATCATTTAATGCTCTATTTTCACTTTACTCAATGTATATGTGATTGCTAATCTGTCTAATAAAAATAAAAATAAGTAAATTGCTATAAGCATAGAACATACCATAATTTAACAAATCTCAATCTTTAAGCTTTAGGATTTATTATTGATACCTTAGGATTAAATGTGCAAAGCGAAAGATTTCATAATGTGAGTGGAGACAAAGAAAATATTTTTCTAACAAGTTCAAAGACCCACTAGTATGGGTGAGTCTATAATTATCTTGAAGTCTCAATACTATGGGGCATTTTCTGCTTATCATGGAGTCTCATATTAGTTTCTTAGTATTGTGAGTGGTACATAGTGTGATTCTTATTTAAATGTATTCGGTCCGTTAATGTTTGATTAAGTAAATGAGGT
Source organism: Pinus taeda (assembly GCA_000404065.3). Taxonomy (NCBI): domain Eukaryota; kingdom Viridiplantae; phylum Streptophyta; class Pinopsida; order Pinales; family Pinaceae; genus Pinus; species Pinus taeda. The sequence goes on from APFE031499070.1 coordinate 77,830, forward strand.
ATCTAGATCCGACTTCCAAGATTAAAACACTTTTCTAAGACCGTCATCATATTCTACTCATCAATATCTTTCCAATGATATAAATTCCATCTAATGTTGAGATCTAAACACAAAGTTATTCCCATTTGAAAATATTCCCTCCTAGCACATGTCAACATCTAGACCATTGCCACATGGAAGACAAAATGCAATCCTTTTACCCATATTTCATCATCATACAATGCCATGTAAGCTAACATGTGGCTAACATGTGGAAACCTTTTTCCATGTCATATTTCCATGTTAGCACTCACCATGCGAAAATGTCATGATAAGATTTACCACACCAACATGCAACATCAAGACTTTTCAAATTTTGATAGTATTGGGAGGAAAGTCTAATAGCATAGCCCCAACCTCCCAATTCCTAACATCCAATACAACAACAACAACTAGTAATATAATGCATCACAGACATTAGAGGGAAAACAAGTCTATGATAGTTAATAATAATTTTGGGGTCCATTATAATCACGAGGGAAATATCAGTCGAGAGGTCTCATTCCGATGATACCAGTTTTCCAATGCATAATCTCGAAAAGACCAACACTAGACAAAAAAGTCCTAGGAAATCATCGAACTTGTTGGGTTCTGTTAGTTTTAGGGATTCTTGCACGACATGGTCTCGAAGTATCTAGTCTGCCAAATGTCAATAGATAATAAATAGTTTGGAAATCATTAGTATTAAGGGGTCTGTGGTGTTATATTGATGAAATACGCAACAAGAAGGGCCTAGTAGCACTTGACATCTTGATACACGATAGCCTAAAGGCCTAAAAACATTTATAGGCTAGCTCTTAGTCATGAATCATATTGAGCCATGTGACTAGGGGCTAAAGCTAAGGAGTTTCGTCCCCAAATTTCTAAAACATCAATCCCTGAAATTTCCAAGGAAAGATAGGCTTCCAAAATAGAGCTCCTTAGCTTGTCTCGAGGATTGAAAATGAATGTAACATGGAAAATATATTCCAAGAAGGATTCTGAAGACACATGTGTCTTTACCATCTTATAAAGGCATCCAAAACCACTAACCACAACTAATACACTTCTTAAAGAAGACAAGAGATGACCCATGGCCAAACCACTACTTTACCAAACTAAGTGAGGTTCTTCTCACTCCTTTGGGAGTGCAACTTCACATTTGAAATCCAAAACTTAAAAACAAATAGACCAACATCCTAGCTTATCTCTAGAGAACAAGATTCCCTTAAGTAGAGAAGAACCTTCATCTCTTCTCATGAAGGCGAGGATACATTCACAATTATTCTATCCCACAACGAGCTTGGGAGTACAAGAAGAGCCTTAGGCTCAAATCATCTTATGCATCATACTTCACAAACCATACATGTCATACCCATGATAGGAAACATGCCTCAAGGCATCCCTCTATATATACATAATTCATTCACATGAAATATAATAGCTAGTAATCAAGCGCAATGCAAATTTATCTATATCATCATTACAACATACTTAGTAAACCACCACAACAAATTTCAGCTCATCATCCCAAACATAAAGTGTAATCCAACATAGCTTGAATCATGAAACATTAAACAATAATTTCAATTCATTAGTACTGAAATGGATACTGGTATCGATTGCACTTAATCTTGTTGAAAATTGAAGAAAGGAGAGCCACTCTCCACCCAACCACAGGCTTAGCTACAATATAATATTTATTACAACTAGCCATCTGTGAGATAGATCTAATGCATTAAGGGAAAAATTTCTCTTGGAGATTTAAAGAATTCAAAATCAAGGTGGAAGACATGAAGGTCACTCTCCTTAACATACATGAATCAATATTTTTCTCTTTGGTTATTGAGTTAGGGCCTAATAACACAACAAAATATGGTCGTCATGGACCTACACAACATCGAAAAGGATACCTTCACTCATTTAATAGTGCTTGATGCTTTTCCTTTTTCCTAGTGCCTTACATGCTTGAATAAACCAACCACCTAGAATTTCCTTGTGGCCTTGTGACTCAAGTTGAAGGCTTCCTCACTAATTTCCTTAGTCAATTTATTTAAAATCACAAACTCCACATAGGCCTATTGTAACTCAATAAAAGAAACAATTTTTTGATATTTGTATTTGATAGAAAAAACAACATTTTTAATATTTTGATATTGTATTTGAATAAAAAAACAACATTTTTTAATATTAATGAAATCCAGTAAATAAATCTATAAATTTTAAATTTTAAATATATAAATTTCAATTTAATAATTTTTCTATTTAATATATATATATATATATAGAGATATATAGAGAATGCATACATAATGTCATTCAAATTGACATGATTACGACAAAATAAAATAAAATTAAAACTTCAAAACATATCTTAGATATGATCATATTTTTAATCGATCTATTAATGTAACACTACACTTAGAATCAGAACCAAAGACTGGGAAAAAAAGGAAGTAAATGTTGATGAAACGTTAACAAATTGTAAAGTGAGAGTCACAGGCAGATAACATGACAAAGAACAAGCCCCAAGGGTTAGCTCAACTAGTTGAGTACCTGTTGTTGAGTGCCTCGCTGATTGGGAGGTCACAACGTCAATTTTCCTCAATGCCCTTGGGGTTATGCCCTGATAGTCTGCTAATGGGATTTGATTCTCTTCGGGGTTGATCTTCTCAGATTTTCCTATTTGAAAAAAACATAACAAAGAAGCATTAAGTTGACGAGAACATTAAAAATTATTTAAAAACTAATAAAAAAATGAAAGTTATTTTAAAATTAAGTTGACATAACATTAAATTTTTTTAAAACTAATAAAAAAATAAAAGTTATTTTAAAATTAAGTAAAAATATTTCTAAGATATGAATGTATTATCATATTTTAGATGGGTGGGTAGGGCATCCAGGACTACAAGAAATTTAACTTAGCCTTATTATCCATAAATTTAAGGCGGGTCTTTAATGGAAAGGGTCTATGGCAAGACATATTTTTTGGAAAATATTTTTACTAATCAACTCCGGGTGAATGGATTGCAGCTAGGGCGCCATCAAATTCTTAAGCATCTCTCATTTGGGGTAGCTTGATGATTGATAACCCTTGGTTATGTGGTAACCTATGCTGATAGGTGGGTGATGTGGAAAATATTTGCATAGGCTTGGACACAATCAAGGGATTGCTTGGAAAACCATATCCTTTCTACCCCTATCATACATACGCTCAACCTGTAGGGTTTTCGTACTCTAGTTAACCTTTACGATGGCTTCCTTTCTCTTTTCTCTTCAACTATATGGCCTCATGCATAGGATATTGGCCTTCCAAAAAATCTTGAAGTTGAATGGGAATTCTATCGCAACCAACTGATTGAGGTTGCAATCTCTTTGTCCCAAAAACATGACAGGCTCGTATTGGGCAGACATGCCACTGCAAGGTGTATTTCTGCTAAAGAATTCTACTCATATATATCAATGAATAATCAACTGAACCCCTCTACACACTGGATTGCTCAAATGTGGAAATGGGAGGTTTCTCTCAAGATCAATTGCTTCACGTGGTTGACTATTCACAATTGAATCCTTACTTGGGAAAACCTGATGAAGAGGGTCTTTCAGGGGCTAGGGAGATGCCCACTCTAGGGCTTGAATTTTAGAAGATTGCATACGTCTTTCTTTAAATTGTCCCTTTGTGAAAGCTATATGGGAGGAAGTTTCAAGGCTATTGAAGGTTAATGTTCAAACAAACCACTCTTCAATATTTTATTGTCTCATTTCTTGAACAACAAGACAGAGAGATTTTAGACCCGTACCACTATATGTTCTTTGAGGGATTTGGCACTCCAAAAATAATTGTATTTTCAAAAACAAACCTCCGAATGTCAAGATATCTGGCCTCATGATTGTTGTATACTTCTAGGAGATATGTCCTAGTATCCCAAGGCACCTTCTTTCTCTATATCCTATGTTGACTTGGGGGATTCGTTTTCTATAGGGTATTTTGATGGGGCCTCTTCCCGAGGATTGTGCGGGTGCGGAGTCCTCATTAGGATATTCCCATGTCGTGAGAGAGTTTGAATTTCCGACACTTCTGTCATAACATTCGTAGAAAGTGGAATACACTTTGGCGACTTGAAATCACCGCAACTACTTTTCCTCATACACGGGAAAAAAGGTGGAATAATGTTAATTTATTCAAAATTTAACTTTATGAAATTAAAATTATTTTTATTTATCTAAATATTGGTTAAAATGTATTTTATTTCTATTTATTTAAATATCGGTTAAAATGACTTTCCTCTTGTTGTGTAATAATGGCAAGAAATGACTTTTGTGTACTCTATTATTAATTACTATGTACTATATCGCTAATTACTATGTACAATAAATATAAATAATTTGAAAAATAACATTATATATTAATTACTATGTACCATTAACACAAATGGTTTGTAATTAAATTCAAAAATTCCATTTTCTGATTGGTGTAAAGTATTGAATAGACAATTCTTATGGGTTTTATTTTTTAATTTACAAAAAAATAATTTAAAAATATAAATTTGAAAAAAAAATATGTAAAAATAACATGTATACAATTTGTACAACTTTCATTATATCAATCTATACTCTAATACATACATGTGTACTATAATACAAGCATTATATAAAAAAATTGCCATCATTCAATATTAAATAAATAATTATTAACTTGTTATCATTCTCTTCAATGTCAATTATATATATAAAACCTTTATCTACCAAAAAATTGTTTAATTATATTTAAAAAATTAATAAAAAAAGATTAAACGAATATTCATATAACTCAGTTTACAATTTTATTATTCTTTAGAGTACATACAATACATCATGATATTAAAATGTTTTATTAAATTAAACGACAAAAAACACTAACTATACAACATTGTTTACATCACAATACTTGCTATCAAGTCTAAATTATATTTTATCCCATTCGAAATACGAATACGTAACCAGTCTAGATTATATTTGATCGCATCGGAAATATGAATACATAACAGTATTGCATTTTTTATATTTTTTATTTTCTTGATAAATGTTTATTAAATAAAATAAAAATAGTTAAATTGAACATTTCTATCTTTAAAATTTTAAAATATATATCTTTGTAAAAATTGTTAATTTAAAATTAAAAAATTTGAATGTTGAATTTACAATATATTTTTCTTAGGGATACAAGAATGAAGTTATGAAAACGAGATCAATTACAATAAATATATCTAGTAGATGTTAGAATACATGAGTTTTTTTTGTATGGATATAACAATGAAGTTATGAACACGAGGTCAATTACAATAAATATATTTAGTAGATGTTAGTATAAAGGAGAAAAGAGAGTTGTATTTTATATTTTTCTTTCCCTTTAAATAGAAATTGATATGTGATATTACAACTGTTATAGAATTAGTTAGGAAGTGCGTTGTTTTTTAATTGAATTTTAAATGCAAAAATAAAAATTCTAATTTTAAAAAATTGAGATATTTTGATTTTTCATTGTTTGAATTAATTTATATAGAATTAAGTTTTATTGGACTTTGAAAAGTAAATTGGTAAAAATATTTAGAATAATAATTTATATTTTTTTATATTCATAATGTTTTAAAATCAATTTAATAATAAAAAAAATTAATATATATTATTAATATATAAGTAATTTTGACATGTGGCATCACAACTTTTATAGAATTCGTTAAGAAAGTGTATGTTATTTAAAGTTTCTAAAATAAATGTAAAAATAAAGATTCTAATCTCTAAATCTTGAGATATTTTGATTTTCAGTGGTTTCTAAGTTAATTTAATATAAAATTAAGTTTTTTTTGGGAATAAATCTATAAAAATATTAGAAATAATAATAATATTTTTTTTATTTTAATGTTTTAAAGTAATTTTAATAAAATGTAAATATTTATTATAGAAATTTCCATATATATTATTAATATATAAGTAATTTTTTTTTTTTATTATGATTAATGATATGGTAAAAGAGGGATCAAAAAAATTTCACAACAATGAAGAACAATGCAAAAATGTGATGGAGCTTCAGCTAGAACGACCCAAAGATGTAATGGAGCTTCACTAGAGTGTAAGGAAATATTTAATTATTGTAGATTAATCATGGAGTAATGTTGCTTTTGTGCAGCATTATTTTAATCATTATGATGGATTGGATGTGCATGTAATCTAGCAAAACTCTGGTCAAAATCAATGCCATTGGTGTTGGTTTTACCTCAAAATGGAAAATTATGGGGATTTGGACGGTGACTTGAAGCATTCAAGGATTGATAATTTTATTAGCAAGCCCAAGCCTAAAATCACAAATGGTGTGCTTGGAATTTCACGGGCACTACCTAGAAATTGGTTGGTGAATTCAAGATTGTTTACTTTAGAAGACAACTCCTATTCCAAAAAACAATTATGTAATAGCACTCACCATAGTTGAGCTGTGCTACCCATTTGGCTTAATTTTTTTTTCTTCTGAAAGCACTTGTATATTATCATGGTTCCCATATTTACAAAACTTAGAACCTAGAAGTTCAGAACTAGCACAAAAATGAACTAGCAAATTTTTTTATGAGCTAACATTATTTAAATGTTTTGTGTAGTTATTTTTATTTTTGTTTTTAATTTGGTAGACATGAACAATATTTCAACTTTGATAAAGGACTCCACCTCTCGAAGAGTGTCACTCTACTCCAGTTCCACCTCCTCTATTGTCATTCTCATTCCTCTTGCTCTGAAATTGGACTATACTGAAGGAATTGACAATGGCATCTTTGTACTGAAGGAATTGACAATGACATCTTTCTACCTCTGGAAGAGTGTCACTCTACTCCAGTTCCACCTCCTCTATTGTCATTCTCATTCCTCTTGCTTCGAAACTGGACTATACTGAAGGAATTGACAATGACATCTTTTTGAATATAGAAAATATCTTCTTCAATTTCCACCTCTTGTGTTGTTATTCTCATTCCTCTTGCTTCGAAACTGGACTGTACTAAAGGAATTGATAATGACATCTTTATGAATATATAAAATATCTTCTTCAATCCTAATAGCAGAATAATTATGCTCATCAATCGTGATGAAGTTCTCTTCCGAGATTTGTATGCCCCTTTCTAACGTCTTTGAATGACTTTAGAATATGTCATCTACAAGCAATTTTGTTGCACTCATAGCAATGATTAACAATTCCTGCATTATAGTGAGTGGCAAGATAATCTTCCCAAATCTTCTATTCCTTCGATATACTTTATACTTTTAAAGACAATTACTAACTTAATTAATAAGTTAAACTTTAAAAGAAATTACTAGTTTAATTAATAAATTAAACTTAAGCGATACATATACCTATTAATTAGGCCGATAGGCCTTCCTTTGAAAGAGACTTTCGTCGTCCTTTTGTTCCTGACGTTGACACCTGTCGTCCACATTCAACGGGAAATTGTTCATATGTGTTGTGCCATTTCAGTTTATTCTTGGCAATTTCGGAGAACACTCTTCGAGCACAGCGCCTTCTTCAACCTGTGCCTGACTCCGGATTCGTAGGGTCAGGCATTAAATTTGCAAGGGAGAAGCTGCAGGGTAAGCCTGTAACGTAGATGGGCAGTTGGCATTCTTATTTGAGCGACTCCGGATTCGTAGGGGCGGGCATTAAATCTGCGCAGGAGAAGCTGCACAGTAAGCCTGTAATGTAGATGGGCAGTTAGCATTCTTATTTGAGCATTTTGCCATCATAATTGCAGTTGCTATTGTGTGGGCATATGCCCATATTCTCACTATAGGTGGAGCATACAAGCATACCCCTCAAAAGACAATTAGTTTTGAAATGGAATGATTTAATACCAGGATATACTCCCGTGATTTTCCAACGCCATCATTATCCTTCCTTCCACAATGATTTCATGTTCACATTCACAAAGATTGGCTACATTTTATCTGTTATTATCATCCCAACTATATAAAAAGGCCATCCCTTCCTTCTTATCCTGCAGTAATTGAAGCTGGTTCTTGTCTGAATTTCATAGATAATGTATCAAACAGCATCGTTCATGAGCTCTCTCTTTGCATTTATACCTATTTTGCTTCTTCTATGTTGTCAGTCCCATGCTCTTGGGTCTGGTTACACGATCTCCAACATCTCAGAAGCACCAGATGGAAATTCCATAACAGCCCAATTGCAACTCATCTAGAACAATTCAGTGAACAATTCTCTCTATGGCCCTGACATTCAAAGCTTGCAACTACTGGTCAGGTAATTTTATTGTTAAGCTCAATTAATTATTTTCCAGCTGTAGCCTGCAGTTAAATAATTTTTCCAACTATAACATACAGCTATGGAACTGAACTGCAGTCTTTCCTTAATTTGAGGAAACCAACTGCAGTAGTTTCCTTAAATTAAGGAAATCAACTGCAGTTAATTAATTTTCTGGTTGGAGCTTCTGAAGTGGTCCATTACTCCATCTGGAGTTCTCAGCGTTGATCTGTGGAACACCTGACACATAGCCATTAGAAGCTTGATGGAAGCTTGGCTATAAATTCATCCTATTGGTCCCCAAGCTAGCATCTCAATCCCCTTCAGTTGTTTACACCATTTGGCTGAGATAGCATAGCTTGGAAGAGCCTTCAGATTTTCTGTGATTGAAGCTGCTGGAGTGCTGTTGAAGAGAAGAAGAACCAAGTGGACTGTGCAGCAAGAGCATCAATGGCTGGAGGTATTCCTGGTCCTAAATCTTTTGATTTTGAAAATTCAGAATCGCTGTAGATTTATTTACATTTGGTATCAGAGCAGTATTTATGCCTCTGCCTTGATGTGTCTACGAGTTGCCAACACGTTTCCTGAAAATGTCTCTGCCGAAATTGATTTGCATGTTTGAACATTAAAGGTTTTGAATTCAGATTTTCGATTATACCTGGATTTAGATCAAAATCTTACCTTGAGAAGCCTTTTGCTTATTCATTCTTTCCCTCATCGGTCCTCTGAAATGACGCTTCAACGTGCAATGCAAATCTATCTTTTATTTTGTTTGTTGGAGAGACTGTTTTTATTTGTCTTGAACGTCTCGTTCTCAGGTATCTGAGAACGCTTTCTGGTTCTTATGTTCCATTTGCCTCAATGTTTATGATCCAGCCGGAATTCTCTCATAGAAAGGGAACAGGTTGTTTGTGTTTTTTCTTTCTTTTATAGGATTGGTAATGCAGATAAAAAATTCCACCTGTTTTGTGACAATTTCTAATCGGAATTGAAAGCCTGAAATCCAAAGGAACATGTTCTAAATAACAATATTCAGTAACTGGTAGAGGATTCAACAAAAATACAAGCCTTGATTTCCAGTGGCAATGGCTATTTTAACGTTTCCGCTGACGTGTTTAGAAACCTTTGTTTGGAGATTGCGGGGTCTGTGGTGGATTTTTTATTTTTATTTTTGCACTGTTCTAAATACTGTTCAGTGCACTTCGCTTCTGCCATTTCGTCTGGACTCTGTTTTGTTTGAGTGCCTGGAACCGGTCATGTTGTTCTGTGAAGAGTGTAAAACCTGTAAACAACAGCACATAGAGTTACCCACGCTGCCTCCGGACTACTTGTTTAACCATGAGGCTATACCGTTTCCATGGCCAGACAATATATCTGCATGGGCACCTTATGATCTTCTGTCTACCCCATTGGCATTACAATTTCGATAAGTTTAGATATCGTTACACCTGTTTCTGATGCGGTGATTACCGTCCATTAACTGCATCGTTTTTTCATTTTTTCCACGGTCTCTCTCAATGTTTTAGATATGAGGAAGCTTGTACTCTCTGTATAAATCTAAAATTTTCGAGGAAAACTTTAATATATAAACATACAACCTGTCAATGCTGGGATGATTTGCTCTGAGTCAGCGTGTGGTGATCCAGACTGGTTTTGCGTGTTGTCCAGCCAATGCCTTGGTACAAATTACAGTTAGCTCATTCTGGAACAACTTTCCACGAACATTTGCCATATTTTACAGTTAGTCAATATGATAGTTATATTGACTTATAATAAACAATCTCATTTGTGAAATCAAGATTTTAGGAAGCCGAAATCATGCTTTGTTTGATTTTTGCTTAAACGTTTCCACAATCTTTTGTTATGGCGCACTCAACTGTTTTTGCCGCCCCTTAGTGTTGATTTACATCAATGTTCACTCTCTTGCTCTTTCCATTTGAAATTTCATTACAAATGCCATTGCAAAGAAGAGTGGAATTGCAATATCATGGAATGAATACTCCCTTAAGGAAAATGTGGAGAAAATGAAAGAGTTGGAGATATTTACATTTCCGTATTATTTTACTACTCAGCCTCAACCAAGCATGTGTTCCTTCCTATACCTTTTTCTTGGTTGTGTAATTTTGGTATGAATATTGAAAAAAGTTAGGAACTTTTATTGTGTGATAATTTAAAAAAAAAAAAATAAAATTTAATTATTAGTTGAACCATAAATTATGGGTTTGATGGTTATTTGAGTATATATATATATATTCATTAGAAAGTTGAACCATATAAATTATTTTATAATGGGTTTTGATTTATAACAAATATGTTATAACATATGGAGTTGGTTATACATATTGTTATTATTTAAGAATTCAGTCTTATTTATTTTATTTTATTTTGCCAAAAGAATTTAGATTTGGAAAACTTAAAGAATGCATATTTTGGCAAAGTAAAAGATTGTGATGAAAGTAATTAAAAATATATGTATATTTTGTTTGATTTATAAACTTAAGGACGGAGCCTGAAGTCAAGCCAGCTAGCCTTCGAACTGCATTTGCTATGCAAATGCAAAGTAGATCAATGCTGCTTCAGTCAATCTCCGGGTTTTGTTTATAAATTAAACAATTGCTTGGCAGTCATTTATGTTATATGGAGTTTATTTAAAATGTCAATTTGACTTACTCCTTTCAGTAAATATTATTTTTACTAGTTAAATTTTTATGTAAAGAATAATGTCTAGTGATCTATATAATTTTAATTAATTAGAGAATAGCCACAACATCTTTAATTAATTAAAATTATATATTT
>APFE031499076.1:0-27870 GCA_000404065.3 Pinus taeda
TCAGCTTCTCCTACACTCAGCTAGAAACAACTTCTCCTCAATCCATATGGGAAACTTTCTCTCCTAGCCTCTGGAACCTCTGCCCAGCTTTTGGCACTGAAACTTTGCTTCTCCCCACCAATTTCCAAATTGGCTCTATAGGCTACTGCACTACTCTACTCAACCTCACTATGGCTCCTCTGTCTCTCTGTAAGTGCACTTACTGGAACTAGAATCCTTCCTCCGGCTTCACTATCCCTGCCCCTCTCTCATTGCTTCGATTGATCCTGAACGAGCTCATCTTTACTCCTTATAGTGCTCATTTTGAAATAACTTTTCACTAAGGGTAATGTCTCCAAAACCAATCCGACCTAAATCTACATGCTTAAACACTATTTTCATTAGGAATAAAAATTATTTTCATTTTTTTTTGCCACTCCATTGAAGCCCTAGGTGCCCCTTATCCCTTCAAGGTTGTCACTCATGCTTGTAATGAATAAACAATCATTTCCTCCTTAGGTCTTCTGTCCATGACTTTGGGTACAAAGCCCACCACTTAGGTACATTTCCCACAAAGATTCATTTTCGTGGGTCAACTTATCACAAACCCAATACCCTGAGGGTTGTGAGAGTACCTCCCAAGATACACAATTCAACATTCCGTCCCTAGACCACTTAAGCAAAGAATAGGGATGCTATGAGTTAGGGTTTTACAAATATTCAATGATAGCATGTGTGATGTCATATAACAGCCACAAGAAATAATCTTATAATGATTAATCAACAAAGAATCAATACTATCGATTAGATATGAAAATCTAAGGGTTTTCAATCGAGATGTTATGGCTGAAACATGTAAAAAACAACAATATAGTGATGACGTCAGCCCAACAAATAAGGTTTTAAGATGCACAAATTGCTAGATCTTGCTTTTTAATAAATATTTAATGCAATTCCTACTTAGAAGGAATGAACACGTCAAATAAAATTACTTCTAGCAATATTTCAAAAAGGTGTTAACCCTAGATATCTTGAATTTAAGAGAGAAGAAAGAGAAATTTGTAAAATCAGAAGCCTTTATCACAACCACCTAGACTAGTTCCTTGATGGAAATGTACAATGGAGTTACCTAGGCAAAATTCAATTAGGACAACCTTGTTTGAGAGGGTGAGAGGTGTAAATCCTCTTCTTACAAACCCTAGCGGCTTCCCTAAAATGGATATTTTAGATTTGAGAGATGCAAAACTGGGATCTCCCTTAAAGGCTTCAAAGAAAACAATTTTACATGGCGTAGAGGATCACAATTTCTATACAAACACAACAATTTTAACTATGGCACACGCAGAAACCATAATTTTCACAATATAGCATGCAAAATATAGAAGATGAGAAATAAACTTATAAGAATTCCACAAGAATCTCCTCAATCAATCTCAAGAAGCCAAATTCAAGCAAAAATACAACTCCAAGAGAAATATCACCATAGAGCTACATTTCGTGCAAGTAGAAAATAGGCAAAAGGTAATGCACACTTCCCAAAGAGAGAGAAGTGCAACAATGAATGACAATGAAAAGTGAATAAGGCCCCTCTCTATTTATATAAGGGTAACCAAACCTTATTATATTAATATTAAAACAAAGCCACTAAAAGTGTTTACCTAAGCATTCAACTCGGTCAAAGTTCACAAGTTGACCTTGAAATAACTCGAGAATATAACAAAATGCCAAAAATATCCCACAATTGTCGTAGAAAAGGAGTCTCCACCATTACATCATCCTATAGAATATGCAATAAGGCACCAAAGAACTGAGACAGGGGTCCAAGAGTGCTCCTTACTCCAAGATAGTCCTCAATTGCAAGCATACATCTCCAAATGGTGCCTCCACCACCATGACATCATCCAATAGAATCCCTACCTCACTCTTTGCAAACATGTGGGAGTGACATGGCACCTCTAAAAGAAAGCATTGACATCAAATATGGATGTACTATCCCTCCCATGTCATCTCAGTGATAGCCATCCCACTATAGGCTTCGAAATAAGGTGTCATCCATTAAACAACGTCAAGGCAAGGTTTGGGGCATCTTGGATCCATCTAGGTACATCATGGAAAATTCCAATGCCTAGTATTTCAAGCTTAATGTTTCAAAATCTGGAGTATTGTTAAGAGGCTCTATATCATGTGGAATTTTCTCAAGGATGAACGTTCATCTCTAGGGGGGAAATGTTGGGGTCACAATGTTAGATTGCTTTGGTTCTCCTCTCTCTCATTTCTAGCACTTAGGTTAGTTATATCATTGAAAGAGATTGATCTAGACACCTTCCTCTTGGTGTATTGTATAGGGTTCCCAAAATGAACTTACTTAAAACCCAACTATTAGTCACATCAATATTGATTGTCCCTAAACTTCTCATTGGGTTGGAGCTATTGTCAAAGATAGTCAGAAAATACTTCTATCTCCTATTTCCTTGTTCATCATTCTTGTTCTCTCTTAGTCTCCCTATGTCAGTACTCTCTCCTGCTTGCCGTGCGATTTCTCTTCCTACTTGCACCTACCCTGACCATTTTGAGCCACCCCATTCTTTCCCCTCTCTTGTCTTTTCGTGCTCCATGATGTGTTATTCACCTTACTCTTCTTCTCCTTCCCTTACCCATTAAATGTTGAAGGAAAACCTTGCCTTCTAGTCCTAACCTTTATCTAGTGGCTTGTGGATTTTACTAGCCTCATAAGGTTTCCATAATTAATATGCTTTACAAAGTTGAGTGAAGCTTCATTTTGGGATGTGATCATTGTTAAACACCCCTAGGCCTCTTGTCTATCGCATTTCTCAAGAAATTAATTGCACTCCCATTCATACTTTTTCTCATCAACCCTTTCTCCTTTTTGTTCCTTTCATTCCTAATCTAGTTGGTGAAAACCTCCTTCTATAGCATCTCCCTTTGTTTCATTTTGGGCACCCCTTTCCTAGGTATATTACTACTAATGGGTCTCTCTAGGTCGTTCTCTTGGGTAGGGCCTGACTCGAGATGACTTCTCCTTTAATGGGACAAACCACCTTGCCTGTCCTTTGCCTACTGGGGAGTTTGGTCTTGGTTGTCACATCCCATACACTGCAGCTATGGGTTCATTTCCTCAACCATCCCTCAATTCCTCCTTCCACTCGGCTCTTGCCTTCCCCATTTCAAAACTATCACCGTTACCATTTTCTACTTTCCTTCACTATTTAAGCTCCCGAGTTGTTGATTCACACCTCTTTGGTTTAGTTTTGCAGTCCTAGCTTGATTACCTCTCACATCTATTTCCTCCACTAGTTCATCCTTACCTTGGTTGCCTCTCCTTCCTTCTCTTCTTCTCACCTTCACTCACTTCTTAGACTTCATCGATATTTTCTATTGTTAACGCCTCTAGACCTCGTGGTAACAAGAGATTGGCCACCACTATTACCTATGGAGGATTTTCTACATATGGATGACCTAGAGGATATTCAGCAAGGAGGTTTTAAGGTGATGGAAATGTCTAATCATTTTGACAGGGTACTAATGGAGTCAGAAGGGCTAAGATATGTCTTTTCCAAAGCACAAGTACTCCGTCCCTAGATCACTTAAGTAAAGAAAAGGGCTGCTATAAGTTAGGGTTTGACAAATATTCAATGATAGGGAATTTGATGTCATATAACCATAAGAAACTGTCTTACAATGATTAGTCAACAAAGGATCAAGACTATCAATTAGATATGCAAGGTTAAGGCCAAAACATGTAGAAAACAACAACATAGTGATGATGTTAGCACTACTAATAGGGTTTTAACATGCAAAAAGTGCTAGATGTGAAAATTCGGCAACCCGAATCCTATTGCAGTAACTGGAAATAATTCTCCTAATTGTTAAATTAATTTTTAACAATTTATTTACTATTTTCTACAATAAATATTGAATCAATCACACTACAACCTACAAAATAAAATTGTGGAAGAAATAAATGCTGGAAGAAATGCTAGCACACGCACATAAATTTACACAGTTATTTTTGGACCAATGTCCCCGGAAAAACCAAATGTCGCAAAACTGGTGCAGCAGTTGAGGGTTTAATTATTATGCAGCAGTGAAATAATCTGAGTGCAAATGGATGCCGAAACTGGCAATCCTAAAGAGAAAAACTGGTAAGAAAATCTAGTGAGGAATTTCCTCACTCCGCAGAAAATTTCGGGCTCTGACCTCAGCTAAAATTGAGCCAACCAAACTGGATATGTGCGGTCAATTTGTCACCCTAGCTCAGTTTCTCCCGCACTCAGCTCGAAACAACTTCTCCTCAAGCTGGATGGTCAGTTGTTGTCTCGAAAAATGTCTCTCCTAGCCTCTGTAACCTCTGCCCAGCTTCTGGCACTGAAACTTTGCTTCTCCCCACCATTTTACAAATTGGCTCTATAGGCTACTGCACTGCTCTGCGTCAACCTCACTATGGCTACTGTGCCTCTCTGTATGCACTCACCGGAATTGGAATCCTTCCTCCCGATTTACTGTCCCTGCCCCTCTCTCACTGCTTCGATTGATCCTGAATGAGCTCATCTTTACTCCTTATAGTGTTCATTTTGAAATAACTTTTCACCAAGGGTAATGTCTCCAAAACCAAACCGACCTAAGTCTACATGCTTAAACACTATTTTCATAAGGAATAGAAATTATTTTCATTTTTTTTTGCCATTCCATTGAAGCCCTAGGTGCCCCTTATCCCATCAAGGTTGTCACTCATGCTTGTAATGAATAAACAATCATTTCCTCCTTGGGTCTTCTATCCATGACTTTGGGTACAAATCCCACCACTTAGGTACATTTCCCACAAATATTCATTTTCGCGGGTCAACTTATCACAAACCCAATACTTCGGGGGTTGTGAGAGTAGCTCCCAAGATACACATTTCAACATTCCATCCCTAGACCAATTAAGCAAAGAATAAGGATGCTATGAGTTAGGGTTTTACAAATATTCAATGATAGCGCGTGTGATGTCATATAACAGCCACAAGAAACAATCTTAGAGTGACTAATAAAACATGTAAAAAACAACAATATAGTGATGATGTCAGCCCTACAAATAAGGTTTTAAGATGCACAAATTGCTAGACTTTGCTTTTTAATAAATATTTAATGCAATTCATACTTAGAGGGAATGAACACATCAAATAAAATTACTTTTAGCAATATTTCAAAAAGGCCCTAATCCTAGATATCTTGAATTTAAGAGAGAAGAAAGAGAAATTTGTAAAATCAGAAGCCTTTGTCACAACCACCTAGACTAGTGCCTTGATGGAAATGTACAATGGAGTTACCTAGGAAAAATTCAATGAGGACAACCTTGTTTAAGAGGGTGAGAGGTGTAAATCCTCTTCTTACAAACCCTAGCGGCTTCCCTAATAGGGATATTTTAGATTTGAGAGATGCAAAACTGGGATTTCTCTTAAAGGCTTCAAAGAAAACAATTTCACATGGCATAGAGGATCAAAATTTCTAGACAAACACAACAATTTTAACTATGGCACACGCAGAAACCATAATTTGCACAATATAGCATGCAAAATATAGAAGATGAGCAATAAACTTAAAAAAATTCCACAAGAATCTCCTCAATCAATCTCAAGAAGCCAAATTCAAGCAAAAATCCACCTCCAAGAGAAATTTCACCATAAATCTACATTTCGTGCAAGTAGAAAATAGGCAAAATCTAATGCACACTTCCCAAAGAGAGAGAAGTGTGACAATGAATGATGATGAAAAGTGAATAAGGGTAACCAAGCCTTATTATATTAATATTAAAAAAAAGCCACTAAAAGTGTTTACATAATCATTCAACTAGGTCAAAGTTCACAAGTTGACCTTGAAATAACTTGAGAACATAACAAAATGCCAAAAATATCCCACAATTGTCGTAGAAAAGGAGTCTCCACCATTACATCATCCTACAGTGTATGCAATAAGGCACCAAAGAACTGAAATAGGGGTCCAAGAGTGCTCCTTACTCCAAGAAAGTCCTCAATTGCATGCATACATGTCCAAATGGTGCCTCCACCACCATGACATCATCTAATAGAATCCCTACATCACTCTTTGCAAACATGTGGTAGTGATGTGGCACCTTTAAAAGAAAGCATTGGCATCAAATATGGATGTACTATCCCTCCCATGTCATCTTGGTGATAGCCATCCCCATGTAGGCTTTGAAATAAGGTGTCATCCATTAAACAAGGTCAAGGCAAGGTTTGGGGCATCTTGGGTCCATCTAGGTACATCATCGAAAAGTCCAATGCCTAGAATTTCAAGCTCAATGTTTCAAAATCTAGAGTATTGTTAAGAGGCTCTATATCATGTGGAATTTGCTTAAGGATGAAAGCTCATCTCTAGGGGGGAAATGTTGGGGCCACAAGGTTAGTTTTCTTTGGTTCTCATCTCTCTCATTTCTAGCACTTATGTTAGTTATATCATTGAAAGAGATTGATCTAGACACCTCTCTCTCGGTGTATTGTATAGGGTTTCCCAAAATGAACTTACCTAAAACCCAACTATTAGTCACATCAATATTGATTGTCCCTCAACTTCTCATTGGCTTGGAGCTATTGTCAAAGATAGTCAAAAAATACTTCTATCTCCTATTCCCTTGTTCATCATTCTTGTTCTCTCTTAGTCTCCCTATGTCAGCTCTCTCTCCTGCTTGCCATGCGATTTCTCTTCCTACTCGCACCTACCCTGACCATTTTGAGCCACCCCATTCTTTCCCCTCTCTTGTCTTTTCATGCCCCATGATGTGTTATTCACCTTACTCTTCTTCTCCTTACCATACCCATTGAATGTTGAAGGAAAACCTTGCCTTCTAGTCCTAACCTTTCTCTAGTGGCTTTTGGATTTTACTAGCCTCATAAGGTTTCCATAGTTAATATGCTTTACAAAGTTGAGTGAAGCTTCATTTTGGGATGTGATCATTGTTAAACACCCCTAGGCCTCTTATCTATCACATTTCTCAAGAAATTAATTGCACTCCCATTCATACTTTTTCTCATCAACCTTTTCTCCTTTCTATTCCTTTCCTTCCTAATCCACTTGGTGAAAACCTCCTTCTATAACATCTCCTTTTGTAATGGGTCTCTCTAGGCCGTACTCTCGGGTAGGGCCCGACTCGAGATGACTTCTCCTTTAATGGGACCAATCACGTTGCCTCTCCTTTTCCTACTGGGGAGTTTGGTCTTGGTTGTCACATGCCATAGACTGCAGCTATGGGTTCATTTCCTCAACCATTCCTCAATTCCTCCTTCCAGTCGGCTCTTGCCTTCCCCAGTGCAAAACTAGCATCGTTACCATTTTCTTCTTTCCTTCACTATTTAAGCTCCTGAGTTGTTGATTCACACCTCTTTCTTTTGCTATCTAAACTATTGTTGCCACCTTTTAATTCTTGGTTTTAGTTATTGATTCACACCTCTTTCTTTTGCTATCTAAACTATTGTCATCACCTTTTAATTCTTGGTTTTAGTTGTTAATCTCTAATGTTGTGACCTTTTGCCTCTTTTTTTTAGTTTCTCAATCATAGCTTCACTAGCTCTCACATCTATTTCCTCCACTAGTTCATCCCTACCTTTGTTGCCTCTCCTTCCTTCTCTTCTTCTCACCTTCACTCGCTTCTTAGACTTCATCGATATTTTCTATTGTTAACACCTCTATACCTCATGGTAACAAGAGATTGGCCACCACTATCACCTTAGCATCCTGACTCCAACTATTTAGTGGTATATTGAACCACAATGGAGGATTTTCTACATATGGATGACCTAGAGGATATTCAACGAGGGTTTAAGGTGATGGAAATGTCTAATCATTTTGATAGGGTACTGGTGGAGTAAGAAGAGCTAAGATAGTCTTTTCTAAAACAAAAGTACTCCATCAGTCCATCCCTAGACCACTTAAGCAAAGAAAAGGGCTGCTATAAGTTACAGTTTGAAAAATATTCAATGATAGGGAATTTGATGTCATATAACCATAACAAACCACCTTACAATGATTAGTAAACAAAGGATCAAGGATGTGAAAATTCGGCAACCCGAATCCTATTGCAGTAACTCGAAATAATTCTCCTAATTGTTAAATTTATTTTTAACAATTTATTTTCTATTTTCTATAGCAAATAATGAATCAATCACACTGCAACCTACAAAATAAAATTGCAGAAGAAATAAGCGCTAGAAGAAATGCTAGCACACACACATAAATGTACACAATCATTTTTGGACCAATGTCCCCGGAAAAACCCAACTTGGGAAAACTGGTGCAAATGTTGAGGGTTTTATTATTATATAGCAATGAAATTATCTGAGTGCAACTAGATGCCGAAACTGGCAATCCCATAGAGGAAAATTGGTATGAAAATCTAGTGGGGAATTTACTCACTCCATAGGCAAATCCGGGCTCTGACCTCAGCTCAAATTGAGCTGTCCAAACTGTATCTGTGCAGTCACTCTATCACCCTAGCGCAGTTTTTCCTACACTCAGCTCAAAACAACTTCTCCTCAAGCTGGATGGTCAGCTGCTGTCTTTGGAAAATGTCTCTCCTAGCCTCTGGAACCTCTATCCAGCTTCTAACACTGAAACTTTTCTTCTCCCCACCAATTTCAAACTTGCCTCTATAGGCTACTACGTTGCTTTGCATCAACCTCACTATGGCTCCTCTGCCTCTTTGTAAATGCACTCGCTGGAATTGGAATCCTTCCTTCGGCTGCACTGTCCCTACCCCTCTCTCACTACTTTGATTGATCCTAAACGAGATCATCTTTACTCCTTATAGTGTTCATGGTGGAATGACTTTTCACCAAGGGTAATGTCTCCAAAACCAAGCCAACCTAAGTCAACATGCTTAAACACTATTTTCATAGGGGAAAAAAATATTTTCGTTTATTTTTTTCCACTCCATTGAAGCCCTAGGTACTCCTTATCCCTTCAAGGTTGTCACTCATGTTTGTAATGAATAAACAATCCTTTCCTCCTTAGGTCTTCCTTCCATGACTTTGGGCACAAAGCCCACCACTTAGGTACATTTCCCACAAAGATTCATTTTCATGGGTCAACTTATCACAAACCCAATATCCCGGGGGTTGTGAGAGTATTTCCCAAGATACACATTTCAACATTGCATCCCTAGACTGCTTAAGCAAAGAATAAGGATGCTATGAGTTAGGGTTTGACAAATATTCAATGATAGGGCATGTGATGTCATATAACAGCCACAAGAAACAATCTTATAGTGATTAATCAACACAGAATCAAGACTGTCGATTAGATATGCAAAGCTAAGGGTTTTCGATTGAGATGTTATGGATGAAACATGTAGAAAACAACAATATAGTGAGGACATCATCCCTACAAATAAGGTTTTAAGATGCAAAACTTGCTAGATTTTGCTTTTTAATAACTATTTAATGCAATTCCTACTTAGAGGGAATGAACACATCAAATAAAATTACTTTTAGCAATATTTCAAAGAGGCCCTAACCTTAGATATCTATAATTTAAGAGAGAAGAAAGAGAAATTTGTAAAATCATAAGCCTTTATCACCACCACCTAGACTAGTGCCTCGATGGAAATGTACAATGGAGTTACCTTGGAAAAATTCAATGAGGACATCCTTGTTTAAGAGGGTGAGAGCTGTAAATACTCTTCTTACAAACCCGAGCAGCTTCCCTGATAGGGACTTTTTAGATTTGAGAGATGGAAAATTGGGATTTCTCTTAAAGGGTTCAAAGAAAAAAATTTCACATGGCATAGAGGATCACAATTTCTAGACAAAAACAACAATTTTAACTATGGTACATGCAGAAACCATAATTTGCACATTATAGCATTCAAACTATAGAATATGAGCAATAAACTTAAAACAATTAAGCAAGAATCTCCTCAATCAATCTCAAGAAGCCAACTTCTAGCAAAAATCCACCTCCAAGGGTAATTTCACCATAGATCTACATTTCGTGCAAGTAGAAAATAGGCAAATCTAATGCACACTTCCCAAAGAGAGAGAAGTGCGACAATGAACGATGATAAATTGTGAATAAGGCCCCTCTCAATTTAACCAAGCCTTATTATATTAATATTAAAAGAAAACCACTAAAAGTGTTTACCTAAGCATTCAACTAAGTCAAAGTTCATAAGTTTACCTTGAAATAACTCGAGAATATAACAAAATGCCAAAAATATCCCACACTTGTTGCAGAAAAGGAGTCTCCACCATTACATCATCCTAGAGAATATGCAATAAGGCACCAAAGAACTGAGACAAGGATCCAAGAGTGCTCCTTACTCCAAGAAAGTCCTCAATTGCATGCATACATCTCCAAATGGTGCCTCCACCACCATGACATCATCCAATAGAATCCCTACCTCACTCTTTTCAAACATGTGGGAGTGACGTGGCACCTCTAAAAGAAAGCATTGGCATCAAATATGGATGTACTATCCCTCCCATGTCATCTCGGTGATATCCATCCCCATTTAGGGTTCAAAATAAGGTGTCATCCATTAAAAAAGGTCAAGGCAAGGTTTGGGGCATCTTGGGTCATCCTAGGTACATCATAGAAAAGTCCAATGCCTAGTATTTAAAGCTCAATGTTTCAAAATCTAGAGTATTGTTAAGAGGCTCTATATCATGTGGAAGTTGCTCAAGGATGAATGTTCATCTCTAGGGGAGGAATTTTGGGGCCACAAGGTTAGTTTGCTTTGGTTCTCCTCTCTCTCATATCTAGCACTTAGGTTAGTTATCTCATTGAAAGAGATTGATCTAGACACCTTCCTCTCAGTGTATTGTATAGGGTTTCCCAAAATGAACTTACCTAAATCCCAACTATTAGTCACATCAATATTTATTGTCCTTAAACTTCTCATTGGGTTGGAGCTATTGTGAAAGATAGTCAGGAAATACTTCTATCTCCTATTCCCTTGTTCATCATTCTTGTTCTCTCTTAGTCTCCCTATGTCAGTTCTCTCTCCTGCTTGCCATGCGATTTCTCTTCCTACTTGCACCTACCCTGACCATTTTGAGCCACCCCATTCTTTCCCCTCTCTTGTCTTTTCGTGCCCCATGATCTGTTATTCACCTTACTCTTCTTCTCCTTCCCTTACCCATTGAATGTTGAAGGAAAACCTTGCTTTCTAGTCCTAACCTTTCTCTAGTGGCTTGTGGATTTTACTGGCCTCATAAGGTTTCCATAATTAATATGCTTTACAAATTTGAGTGAAGCTTCACTTTGGGATGTGATCATTGTTAAACACCCCTAGGCCTCTTATCTATGGCACCCCCATTCATACTTTTGCTCATCAACCCTTTCTCCTTTCTATTCCTTTGCTTCCTAATCCACTTGGGTAAAACCTCCTTCTATAGCATCTCCCTTTGTTTCCATTTGGTCACCCCTTTCCTAGGTAGATCACTACTAATGGGTCTCTCTAGATCATTCTCTCAAGTAGGGCCCGAATCAAGATGACTTCTCCTTTGATGTGAACAATCACCTTGCCTCTCCTTTGCCTATTGGAGAGTGTGATCTTGGTTGTCACATCCCATAGACTACAGCTATGGGTTCATTTCCTCAACCATTCCTCAATTCCTCCTTCCATTCGGCTCTTGCCTTCCCCAGTTCAAAACTAGCATCGTTACTATTTTCTTCTTTCCTTCACTATTTAAGCTCCTGAGTTGTTGATTCACACCTCTTTCATTTTATATCTAAACTATTGTCGTCACCTTTTAATTCTTGGTTTTAGTTGTTAATCTCTAATGTTGTCACCTTTTGCCACTTTGGTTTAGTTTTTCATTCGTAGCTTGACTACCTCTCATGTCTATTTCCTCCACTAGTTCATCCCTACCTTTGTTGCCTCTCCTTCCTTCTCATCCTCTCACCTTCAGTCACTTCTTAGACTTCATCGATATTTTCTATTGTTAATGCCTCTAGACCTCGTGGTAACAAGAGAGTGGCCACCACTATCACCTTAGCATCCTGACTCCAACTATTTAGTGGTATATTGAACCACAAGGGAGGATATTCTACATATGGATGACCTAGAGGATATTCAACAAGGAGGGTTTAATGGGATGGAAATGTCTAATCATTTTGATAGGGTACTGGTGGAGTCAGAAGGGCTAAGTTAGAATTTTCCAAAGCACGAGTACTCCATCCCTAGAGCACTTGAGCAAAGAAAAGGGCTGCTATAAGTTAGTGTTTGACAAATATTCAATGATAGGGAATTTGATGTCATATAACCATAAGAAATTGTCTTACAATGATTAGTCAACAAAGGATCAAGACTATCAATCAGATATGCAAGGTTGAGGCTAAAATGTGTAGAAAACAAAATTATAGTGATGATGTTAGCCCTAGAAATAGGGTTTTAACATGCAAAAAGTGCTAGATGTGAAAATTCGGTAACCTGAATCCTATTGTAGTAACTGGAAATAATTCTCCTAATTGTTAAATTATTTTTTAACAATTTATTTACTATTTTCTACAGCAAATACTGAATCAATCACACTGCAACCTACAAAATAGAACTGCGGAAGAAATAAACACTGGAAGAAATGATAGCACACACACATAAACTTACATAGTTATTTTTGGACCAATGTCCTTAGAAAAACCCAACTTGGGAAAACGGGTGCAGCAGTTGAGGGTTTTATTATTATGTAGCAGTGAAATAATCTGAGTGCAACTAGATGCCAAAACTGGCAAGCCTACAGAGGGAAACTGGTAAGAAAATCTAGTGAGAAATTTCCTCACTCCATAGGCAAATCTGGTCTCTGACCTTAGCTCAAATTGAGCCGTCCAAACTGGATCTGTGCAGTCACTCCGTCACCCTTTCGTAGTTTCTCCTGCACTCAACTTGAAACAACTTCTCCTCAAGCTATCTGGTTAGCTGTTGTCTAGGGAAAATGTCTTTCCTAGCCTTTGGAACCTCTGCCCAACTTCCTGCACTGAAAATTTGCTTCTCCCCACCAATTTCAAAATTGCCTCTATAGGCTTCTGTGTTGTTCTACGTCAACCTCACTATGGCTCCTCTGCCTCTCTGTAAATGCACTCACTGGAACTGGAATCCTTCCTCCATCTTCACTGTCTCTACCCCTCTCACCTCTTCGATTGATCCTGAACAAGCTCATCTTTACTCCTGATAGTGTTCATGGTGAAATGACTTTTCACCAAGGGTAAGGAGACCCCTGCCACTCACATATTCATTTTTTCACTCCTTACCATGCATCCCTCCATCATTTTTGTCATTTTTCCATTCCATTGCTTCGATTTATACAAAGACTGTGTTTTCTACAGGATCCCTTGTATTCCTACAAGATCCCCTGAAAACCTATTCGGATGAGCATGAGTCCTTTTGCTTCTTCCGTGGTGCTGGGGAAGAAGAAGGACGACAGATTGAGGATGTGCATTAACTACAGGGCCCTGAACAAGAAGACACTGAAGAACAGGTACCCCATACTTAGGATCGATGAGCTGATAGATGAGTTGAGAGGAGCACGGTTCTTCTCGAAGGTTAATTTGAGATTTGGGTACCATCAGATACGTGTGAGGGAATAGAACATTCCCAAGTCCGCCTTCAGGTGTCACTATGGGCACTTTGAGTTTTTGGTGATGCCCTTCGGGCTAACCAACACCCCAGCTACATTCCAGTCTTGCATGAACCACATCTTCCACAGTCACTTAAGGAAGTTTGTGTTGGTGTTCTTTGATGATATCTTCATTTACAGCAAGACTTGGGTGGAGCATCTCCAACACATTGAGACAGTATTGTGCATCTTGGAGGAGTATCAGTTCTATGCTAAGCTCTCCAAGTGTGAGTTTGGGTTGACGGAGATGTTATACTTGGGACACATCATAGGGGTGGACGGCGTAAGGGTTCACAAGGAGAAGATCAGGGCCATCAGAGATTGGCCGAAGCCGAGAAACGCGACAAAACTTCGAGGATTCATTGGCATTTGCACTTACTACCGAAAGTTCGTCAAAGGTTTCTCACAGCTTGTTGCACCCCTGACAGATTTGACGAGGAAGGGGGAATTCAGTTGGTCGGATACAGCGCAGCAATCCTTTGACAGGCTCAAGGAGGTTATGAGTAGCTTCCCAATGCTTGCATTGCCAGATTTTATGCAGCCATTTGTTTTGGAGTGTGATGTGTCGGGAGAGGGGATCAGCGTAGTGTTGATGCAGGGAGGTCACCCTATAGCCTTTGAGAGCCGGAATTTCCTTCTGCACGAGAGGTTGTATTCTATATACAACAAGGAGATGCTAGCCATCATGCATGCATTGGCCAAGTACCGACAGTATTTGGTGGGTAACAGGTTCAGGGTGAGGACTAATCACAACAGCCTCAAGTTCTTTTTGGAGTAGAAGCAGCTACAGGAGAGGCAGCAGAAGTGAATCAGTAAGATCCAAGCATATGACTTTGACATTGAGTATGTCAAGGGTAAGAACAACGTGGTAGCAAATGCCCTTTCACGTAGACCAGCCACATTGTCTCTTATGAGCTTGGACATAGACTGGAGGGCTCAACTCCTAGTAGAGTACTCCAAGGATAGATTTGCATGTGAGGTTCTGGATGGGCAGGTGGTAGATGACAGGTACAGGGTGGTCGATGAGATCATCTATTACAGGGACCAGATCTTCTTGACTGGGGGATCTCAGCTTAAGAAGAAGATACTCCAAGCATCAAATGATTCACCATTGGTAGGTCATTAGGGGTTTACCAAAACCTACAGGGCCATTAGAGAGAGGTTCTCATGGAAGGGCCTCAAGGAGGACGTACTCCAACATGTCTAGGAGTGCGATGTTTTCCAGAGGAACAAGGGAGAGATGAACCATCCAGCAGGACTATTGCAGCCTCTTCCCATTCCGGAGGGGAAATGGGAGTGTATTTTGATGGAATTCATCACAGGGTTGCCCATGGTACAGGGAAAGGACTGCATCTTTGTCGTCGTTGATCGGCTGACAAAGTATTCACACTTTTTCGCCATATCCGCACACTACACAGCAGCGCAGGTGGCCGAGTTGTTCTTCAGAGAGATTTTTAGGTTACATGGTCTTCCCAAGACCATCACCAGTGACAGGGACAGCCGTTTCATGGGCGGGTTTCGGCAGGAGCTTTTCCGGTTGGTGGGGACGGAGTTGACACCGAGTACCAATTATCACCCACGGACAGACGGGCAGACAGAGATATTTAACAAGTGGCTGGAGTGATACTTGCGTAACTATGTCAGTGGGCAGCAGCGAGCATGGCTGAAGTGGCTGCATCTGGGGGAGTACTGCTACAACACTACACATCACATATCCATTGGTATGTCACCATTTTATGTATGGATATCATCCCTTATCTTTTGCTGACGTGATGTTTGGTGCTAGCAAGGCTCCGAGAGCCAAGATTTGGATCCAAGAGAGTCAGGATATTCTCCGAGCTCTCAAGGATAATATGGCTACAACGCAGAACTAGCAAAAGCTGTACGCTGACAGGGGTCGGGTGGAGAGATAGTTTGAGTTAGGGGACTTGGTCTACCTACGATTATAGCCATACTGACAGTCGTCACTGAAGCAAAAGGGGGCTGAGAAGCTCAATCCCTGCTTTTATGGGCCATACAGCGTGATACGCAGGATTGGACAGGTTGTGTATGAGTTGGAGCTGCCCCAAGGCAACAAGATTCATAACATATTTCATGTATCATGCCTGAAGAAGGCATTGGTGCAGGGTGTGACAGTGACAGATGAGCTACCACCCATAGATGATGAGGGTCATTTGGTGTTGCAGCCAGAGGCTATTATTGATACCAAGGAGAGGCAGCTACGAAACAGGACAATTGGGGAATTCTTGGTGAGGTGGAAGAATTTGCTAGATGAGGATGCCACTTGGGAGAGTGAGAAAATTTTGCAGCATCCATCACTTTAGTTGCTTGAGGACAAGCAACATTTTGCCAGGGGAGGCTGTAATATTCCTAATTAGCCATGGCTAATTGGAATATTCGATTTTGCTCAATTTTGCCTTCTATAGTTATTTTTAAATAAAAAGGTGAGGAAAAGGGGACATAACTCACTTTTAGAATAAAAGTCACTTCCTAGTAGCACAACGTTGTGACTTAAAGGGGAGCCAAGGGGGCCAAAGGACCACGCAGAGATGGGGCCCACGCAAACACTTGGAGGGACTGTGCAGATGGGAAAAGGAACACGTGGCAAGAGGTGAGCCTTGGGATTGAGAGAGGCCAATGCTGTAAAGGAGAGAGGAGCATCCTCATTTTGGCATTCAGTTATGAGCATTTGAGCTAGTCACTTCGACTTGGAGCACACTGGCTGTTTAGCCTGTTTGAAGCACTGTTTAGTGCACTAAGTGTCTCCGTTTGGAGATCTCACCCTTAGCCCCAAGGGACTTCGAGTGCCTACTCGAGCAAGGTAGTTTCAGTAGTATTTTTGCAGTAGTTTCGATCTTTGGCATTGAGGTGGAGCTGAGCATTGGAGGACTGCGCAGTCTTGAGAGAGAGGGATGCAATTCTTCTGGAGGCAGTTCCGGATTGGGGGTTTGTGGAGGAGTTGAGATGGGATATTGAGCAAGGGATTAGCTCTTGCATATTGGAGGAGTTTGGTAGAGTTTCAGGTAGTATTTTGGAGGATTCTACTCAGTGGCAGCACAGGGCCTTGAGGGATTGCATGATTTCCCAAGGGGGCGATTTTCGGGGATCAGCCATTTCAGAAAAGCTTTCTAGGTTTTTCTGGGTTTTCTGAGTAGAAGGGGATACCAAAGTTTCAGCATTTTCTAAGGAGGGGAACAGCCCCAAATCCTCATTTGATTTCTAGCAGTAGTAGGAGCATGGTAGTTCTCCAACAGCATCCATGCAGTTCAGAGAGAGGCCATTCCTTTGCTATTCTGAGTGTATTTCTTCACTTGCCTAGTGCGAGTCGAGGTGCCATACTTCTGATCACCTTCTGTACTCATTCCATTACTCAGTATAATAAAAAGGCTTAGCATTTCTCTCTGCATTTCTCGAGTATCTGCTTATATCTCATGTTTACATTATTACGTGTTGCACCACTGTTATTTTTATCATTTTGAGTTTCCCGGTTATTATATTATTTGTGCATATTTGGTTGGAGTTTACTGGGGTTTTGGGGAATATCTCTGAAACAGGATATTACATCTGGTCAGCTGTTGTCTGGGAAAATGTCTCTCCTAGCCTCTCGAACCTCTGCCCAGCTTCTGGCACTCAACCTATTCTTCTCCCCACGAATTTCAAAATTGTCTCTATAGGCTATTGCCCTGCTCTGCGTCAACCTCACTATGGCTCCTCTGCCTCTCTGTAAATGCACTCACCAGAACTGGAATCCTTCCTCCGGCTTCACTGTCCCCTTCCCTCTCTCACTACTTTGATTGATCCTGAATGAGCTCATCTTTACTCCTTATAGTGTTCATGGTGGAATGACTTTTCACCAAGGGTAATGTCTCCAAAACCAAGCCGACCTAAGTCAACATGCTTAAGCACTATTTTCATAAGGAATAAAAATTATTTTTGTTTATTTTTTGCCACTCCATCAAAGCCCTAGGTGCCCCTTATCCCTTCAAGGTTGTCACTCATGCTTGTAATGAATGAACAATCATTTTCCTCCTTGGGTCTTCCGTCCACAAGTTTGGGTACAAATCCCACCACTTAGGTAAATTTCCCACAAAGATTCATTTTCTGGGTCAACTTATCTCAAACCCAATACCCCGGTGGTTGTGAGAGTACCTCCCAAGATACACATTTCAACATTCCATCCCTAGACTACTTAAGCAAAGAATAGGGATCCTATGAGTTAGGGTTTGACAAATATTCAATGATAGGGCGTATGATGTCATATAACAACCACAAGAAACAATCTTGTAGTGGTTAATCAACAAAGAATCAAGACTCTCGATTAGATATGCAAAGCTAAGGATTTTCGATTGAGATGTTATGGCTGAAACATGTAGAAAACAACAATATAGTGATGAATCCAACCCAACAATTAAGGTTTTAAGACGCACAAATTGCTAGATTTTGCTTTTTAATAAATATTTAATGAAATTCTTACTTAGAGGGAATGAACACATCAAATAAAATTACTTTTAGCAATATTCCAAAGAGGCCCTAACCCTAGATATCTTGTATTTAAGAGAGAAGAAAGAGAAATTTGTAAAATCAGAAGCCTTTATCACCAACACCTAGATTAGTGCCTTGATGGAAATGTACAATGAAGTTACCTAGGAAAAATTCCATGAGGACAACCTTGTTTATGAGGGTGAGAGGTGTAAATCCTCTTCTTACAAACCATAGCAGCTTCCCCAATAGGGATATTTTAGATTTGAGAGATGCAAAACTAGGAATTTTCTTAAAGGGTTCAAAGAAAACAATTTCACATGGCATAGAGGATCAAAGTTTCTTGATAAACACAACATTTTTAACTATGGCACATGCAGAAACCACAATTTGCACAATATAACACGCAAAATATGGAAGATGAGCAATAAAATTAAAAAATTCCACAAGAATCTCCTTAATCAATCTCAAGAAGCCAACTTCAAGCAAAAATCCACCTCCAAGAGCAACTTCACCATAGATCTACATTTCGTGCAAGTATAAAATAGGCAAAATCTAATGCACACTTCCCAAAAAGAGAGAAGTGCAACAATGAATGTTGATGAAAAGTGAATAAGGCTCCTCTTTATTTATATAAGGGTAACCAAGCCTTATTATATTAAAATTAAAAAAAAAACCACTAAAAGTATTTACCTATGCATTCAACTAGGTCAAAGTTCACAAGTTGACCTTGAAATAACTCGAGAATATAACAAAATGCCAAAAATATCCCACACTTGTCATAGAAAAGGAGTCTCCAACATTACATCATCCTACAGAATATGCAATAAGGCACCAAGGAACTGAGACAAGGGTCCAAGAGTGCTCCATACTCCAAGAAAGTCCTCAATTGCATTCATACACCTCCAAACGGTGCCTCCACCACCATTACATCATCCAATAGAATCCCTACCTCACTCTTTGCAAACATGTGGGAGTGACATGGCACCTCTAAAAGAAAGCAATGGCATCAAATATGGATGTACTATCCCTCCCATGTCATCTCGATGATATCCATCCCCATCTAGGCTTCGAAATAAGGTGTCATTCATTAAACAAGGTCAAGGCAAGGTTTGGGGCATCTTGGGTCCGTCTAGGTACATCATTGAAACGTCCAATGCCTAGTATTTCAAGATCAATGTTTCATCATCTGGAGTATTGTTAAGAGGCTCTATATCATGTGGAAGTTGCTCAAGGATGAACAATCATCTCTAGGGGGGAAATCTTGGGGCCACAAGGTTAGTTTGTTTTGGTTCTCCTCTCTCTCATTTCTAGCACTTAGGTTAGTTATCTCATTGAAAGAGATTGATCTAGACACCTTCCTCTCAGTGTATTGGATAGGGTTTCCCAAAATGAACTTACCTAAAACCCAACTATTAGTCACATCAATATTGATTGTCCCTAAACTTCTCATTGGGTTGGAAGCTATTGTCAAAGATAGTCAGAAAATACTTCTATCTCCTATTCCCTTGGTCATCATTCTTGTTCTCTCTTAGTCTCCCTACGTCATTTCTCTCTCCTGCTTGCGATGCAATTTCTCTTCCTACTTGCACCTACCCTGACCATTTTGAGCCACCACATTCTTTCCCCTCTCTTGTCTTTTCATGCCCCATGTTGTGTTATTCACCTTACTCTTCTTCTCCTTCCCTTACCCATTGAATGTTGAAGGAAAACCTTGCCTTCTAGTCCTAACCTTTCTCTAGTGGCTTGTGGATTTTACTAGCCTCATAAGGTTTCCATAATTAATATGATTTACAAAGTTGAGTGAAGCTTCATTTTGGGATATGATCATTGTTACACACCCCTAGACCTCTTATATATAACATTTCTCAAGAAATTAATGCACTCCCATTCATACTTTTGTTCATCAACCTTTTCTCCTTTCTATTCCTTTCCTTCATAATCCACTTGGGGAAACCTCCTTCTATAGCATCTCCCTTTGTTTCCTTTTGGTCACCCCTTTACTATGTAGATCACTACTAATGGGTCTCGCTAGGTCATTCTCTTGAGTAGGGCTCGACTCCAGATGACTTCTCCTTTAATGGGACCAATCACCTTGCCTCTCCTTTGCCTACTGGGGAGTTTGGTCTTGGTCATCACATCCCATAGACTGCAGCTATGGGTTCATTTCGTCAACCATTCCTCAATTCCTCTTTCCACTCGGCTCTTGCCTTCCCAGTTCAAAACTAGCATCATTACCATTTTCTTCTTTCCTTCACTATTTAAGCTCTCGAGTTGTTGATTCACATCTCTTTCATTTGCTATCTAAACTATTTTCGCCACCTTTTAATTCTTGGTTTTAGTTGTTAATCTCTAATGTTATTACCTTTTGCCTCTTTGGTTTATTTTTTCAGTCCTAGCTTCACTACCTCTCACATATATTTCCTCCACTAGTTCATCCCTACCTTTGTTGCCTCTCCTTCCTTCTCTTCCTCTCACCTTCACTCGCTTCTTAGACTTCATTGATATTCTCTATTTTTAACGCCTCTAGACCTCCTGGTAACAAGAGACTGGCCACCACTGTCACCTTAGCATCCTAACTCCAACTATTTAGTTGTATATTGAACCACAAGGGAGGATTTTCTACATATTTATGACCTAGAGGATATTCAACAAGGAGGGTTTAAGGTGATGGAAATGTCTAATCATTTTGATAGGGTACTGGTCGAGTTAGAAGAGCTGCTATAAGTTAGGGTTTGACAAATATTCAATGATGGGGAATTTGATGTCATATAACCATAAGAAACTATCTTACAATGATTAGTCAACAAAGGATCAAGACTATCAATTAGATATGCAAGGTTGAGGCTAAAACATTTAGAAAACAACAATATAGTGATGATGTTATCCCTAGAAATAGGGTTTTAACATACAAAAAGTGCTAGATGTGAAAATTCGGCAACCCAAATCCTATTACAGTAACTGGAAATAATTCTCATAATTGTTATATTAATTTTTAACAATTTATTTACTATTTTCTACAACAAATACTGAATCAATCACACTGCAACCTACAAAATAAAACTGTGGAAGAAATAAATGCTGGAAGAAATGCTAGCACACACACATAAATTTACACAGTTATTTTTGAACCAATGTCCCCGGAAAAGCCCAACTTGGGCAAACCGGTGCAACAGTTGAGGTTTTCATTATTATGTAGCATTGAAATAATTTGAGTGCAACTGGATGCTGAAACTGGCAATCCTACAGAGGAAAATTGGTAAGAAAATCTAGTGAGGAATTTTCTCTCTCCACAGGCAAATCCGGGCTCTAACCTCAGCTCAAATTGAGCCGTCCAAACTGGGTCTGTGCAGTCACTCTATCACCCTAGCGCAGTTTCTCATGCACTAAGCTTGAAACAACTTCTCCTCAAGCCATCTAGTCAGTTGTTGTTTGGGAAAATGTCTCTCCTAGCCTCTCGAAACTCTACCCAGCTTCTGGCATTGAAAATTTGCTTCTCCCCACCAATTTCGAAATTGCCTCTATAGGCTACTGCGCTGCTCTATGTCAACCTCACCATGGATGCTTTGCCTCTCTGTAAATGCACTCATCGGAACTGGAATCCTTCCTCCGACTTCACTATCCCTGCCCCTCTCTCATTGCTTCAATTGATCCTAAACGAGCTCATCTTTACTCCTTATAGTGTTCATGGTGGAATGACTTTTCACCAAGGGTAATGTCTCCAAAACCAAGCTGACCTAAGTCAACATGCTTAAACAGTATTTTCATAAGGAATAAAAATTATTTTCGTTTATTTTTTTCCACTCCATTGAAGCCCTAGGTGCCCCTTATCCCTTCAAGGTTGTCACTCATGCTTGTAATGAATAAACAATCATTTCCTCCTTGGGTCTTTCGTCCACGACTTTGGGTACAAATCCCGCCACTTAGGTACATTTCCCACAAAGATTCATTTTCATGGGTCAACTTATCACAAATCCAATACCCTGAGGGTTGTGAGAGTGCCTCCCAAGATACACATTTCAACATTCCAGCCCTAGACCACTTAAGTAAAGAATAGGGATGCTATGAGTTAGGGTTTGACAAATATTCAATGATAGGGCATGTGATGTCATATAACAGCCACAAGAAACAATCTTATAGTGATTAATGAACAAATAATCGAGACTATCGATTAGATATGCAAAGCTAAGGTTTTTCAATTGAGATGTTATGGCTGAAACATGTAGAAACAACAATATAGTGATGACGTCAGCCCTAAAAATAAGGTTTTAAGATGCACAAATTGCTAGATTTTGCTTTTTACTAAATATTTATTGCAATTTCTACTTAGAGGGAATGAACACATCAAATAAAATTACTTTTAGCAATATTTCAAAGATGCCCTAACCCTAGATATCTTGAATTTAAGAGAGAAGAAAGAGAAATTTGTAAAATCAGAAGCCTTTATCACCACCACCTAGACTAGTGCCTTGATGGAAATGTACAATGGAGTTACCTAGG
Organism: Pinus taeda; assembly: GCA_000404065.3. NCBI lineage: Eukaryota > Viridiplantae > Streptophyta > Pinopsida > Pinales > Pinaceae > Pinus > Pinus taeda. The sequence continues at coordinate 22,587 of APFE031499076.1, forward strand.
CAAAATTCAATGAGAAGAACCTTGTTTAAGAGGGTGAGAGGTGCAAATCTTCTTCTTACAAAGCCTAGCGGCTTCCCTAATAGGGATATTTTAGATTTGAGAGATGCAAAACTGGGATTTCTCTTAAAGGGTTCAAAGGAAACAATTTCACATGGCATAGAGGATCACAATTTCTAGACAAGCACAACAATTTTAACTATGGCACATGTAGAAACCATAATTTGCACAGTATAGCATGCAAAATATAGAAGATGAGCAATAAACTTATAAAAATTCGACAAGAATCTCCTCAATCAATCTCAAGAAGCCAACTTCAACAAAAAATCCATCACCAAGAGAAATTTCACCATAGATTTACATTTCGTACAAGTATAAAATAGGCAAAACCTAATGCACACTTCCCAAAGAGAGAAGTGCAACAATGAATGATGATGAAAAGTGAATAGGGCCCCTCTCTATTTATATAAGGGTAACCAAGACTTATTATATTAATATTAAAAGAAAACCACTAAATGTGTTTACCTAAGCATTCAACTAGGTCAAAGTTCACAAGTTGACCTTGAAATAACTCGAGAATATAACAAAATGCCAAAAATATCCCACACTTTTCGCAGAAAAGAAGTCTCCACCATTACATCATCCTACAAAATATGCAATAAGGCACCAAAGAACTGAGACAAGGGTCCAAGAGTGCTCCTTACTCCAAGAAAGTCCTCAATTTCATGCATACATCTCCAAATGGTGCCTCCACCACCATGACATCATCCAATAGAATCCCTACCTCACTTTTTGCAAACATGTGGGAGTGACGCGGCACCTCTAAAAGAAAGCAATTACATTAAATATGGATGTACTATCCCTCCCATGTCATCTCGGTGATAGCCATCCCCATCTAGGCTCTGAAATAAGGTGTCATCCATTAAACAAGGTCAAGGCAAGGTTTGGGGCATCTTGGGTCCATCTAGGTGCATCATCGAAAAGTCCAATCCCTAGTATTTCAAGCTCAGTGTTTCAACATCTAGAGTATTGTTAAGAGGCTCTATATCATGTGGAATTTGCTCAAGGATAAATGCTCATCTCTAGGGTGGAAATGTTGGGCCCACAAGGTTAGTTTCCTTTGGTTCTCCTCTCTCTCATTTCTAGCACTTAGGTTAGTTATCTCATTGAAAGAGATTGATCTAGACACCTTCCTCTCGGTGTATTGTATAGGGTTTCCCAAAATGAACTTACCTAAGACCCAACTATTAGTCTCATCAATATTGATTGTCCCTAAACTTCTCATTGGGTTGGAGCTATTGTCAAAGATTGTCAGAGAATACTTCTATCTTCAATTCCCTTGTTCATCATTCTTGTTCTCTCTTAGTCTCCCTATGTCAGTTCTCTCTCCTACTTGCCATGTGATTTCTCTTCCTACTTGCACCTACACTGACCATTTTGAGCCACCCCATTCTTTCCCCTCTCTTGTCTTTTTGTGCCCCATGATGCGTTATTCACCTTACTCTTCTTCTCCTTCCCTTACCCATTGAATGTTGAAGGAAAACCTTGCCTTCTAGTCCTAACCTTTATCTAGTGGCTTGTGGATTTTACTAGCCTCATAAGGTTTCCATAATTAATATGCTTTACAAATTTGAGTGAATCTTCATTTTGGGATGTGATCATTGTTACACACCCCTAGGCCTCTTACCTATAGCATTTCTCAAGAAATTAATGGCACTCCCATTCATACTTTTGCTCATCAACCCTTTCTCCTTTCTGTTCCTTTCCTTCCTAATCCACTTGGGGAAAACCTCCTTCTATAGCATCTCCCTTTGTTTCCTTTTGGTCACCCCTTTCCTAGGTAGATCACTACTAATGGGTCTCACTAGGTCGTTCTCTCGGGTAGGGCCCGACTTGAGATGACTTCTCCTTTAATGGGACCAATCACCTTGCCTCTCCTTTGCCTACTGGGGAGTTTGGTCTTGGTTGTCACATCCCATAGACTTATGTTATGGGTGCATTTCCTCAATCATTCCTCAATTCCTCCTTCCACTCAGTTCTTGCCTTCCCCGGTTCAAAACTAGCGCCGTTACCATTTACTTCTTTCCTTCACTATTTAAGCTCCCGAGTTGTTGATTGACACGTCTTTCATTTTCTATCTAAACTATTGTCACCACCTTTTAATTCTTGGTTTTAGTTGTTAATCTCTATTGTTGTCACCTTTTGCCTCTTTGGTTTAGTTTTTTATTCCTAGCTTCACTACCTCTCACATCTACTTCCTCCACTATTTCATCCCTACGAGATTGGCCACCACCATCACCTTAGCATTCTGACTCCAACTATTTAGTGGTATATTGAACCACAATGAGTATTTTCTACACATGGATGACCTAGAGGATATTCAACAAGGAGGGTTTAAGGTGATGGAAATGTCTAATCATTTTGATAAGGTACTGGTGGAGTCAGAAGGGCTAAGATTGTCTTTCCAAAGCACACGTACTCCATCCCTAGACCACTTAAGAAAAGAAAAGGGCTGCTATAAGTTAGGGTTTGACAAATATTGAATGATAGGGAATTTGATGTCATATAACCATAAGAAACCATCTTTCAATGATTAGTCAACAAAGGATCAAGACTATCAATTAGATATGCAAGGTTGTGGCTAAAACATGTAGAATACAGCAATATAGTGATGATGTTAGCCCAAAAAATAGGGTTTTAACATGCAAAAAGTGTTAGATGTGAAAATTCGGCAACCCAAATCCTATTGCAGTAACTGGAAGTAATTCTCCTAATTGTTAAATTTATTTTTAACAATTTATTTACTATTTTCTACTGCAAATATTGAATCAATCACACTGCAACCTACAAAATGAAATTTCGAAAGAAATAAACGTTGGAAGAAAAGCTAGCACACACATATAAATTTACACAGTTATTTTTGGACCAACGTCCCTGGAAAAACCCAACTTGGGAAAACCGGTGCAGCAGTTGAGGGTTTTATTATTATGCAGCAGTGAAATTATCTAAGTGCAACTGTATACTGAAACTGACAATCCTAGAGAGGAAGACTGTTTAAGAAAATATAGTGAGGAATTTGCTCACTCCACAGGCAAATCCGGGGTCTGACCTCAGCTCAAATTGAGTGGTCCAAACTGGATCTATGTAGTCACTTTGTCACCCTAGTGCAGTTTCTCCTGCACTCTGCTCGAAACAACTTTTCCTCAAGCCGTCTGGTCAGCTTCTGTTTGGGAAAATGTCTCTCCTAGCCTCTGGAACCTCTACCCATCTTCTGGCACTGAAACTTTACTTCTCCCCACCAATTTCGAAATTAGCTCTATAGGCTACTATGCTGCTCTGCGTCAACCTCACTATGGCTCCTCTGCCTCTCTGTAAATGCACTCACCGGAACTGGAATCCTTCCTCCGCCTTCATTGTCCCTGCCCCTCTCTCACTACTTCGATTTCTCTGGCTCTCTTTCCGGAAACTGAATGTTGCTACTCAAGAAATCGATCTGCTCATGAAATCGAATTGCTCAAGTGATTTCTCCAACCCCCATCGACTTCTTCTTATAATCCTCTATTCAGACTTGAATGACCAAGATTAGATCTTATTCTATGGCTAGGATTAACTTGAGGTCGATCCATGTCAGTTTCTAGAACATTCACACCATAACTTAATTAACTCTGATTAATTAGTCATATTCCCTAAGTTTAGACTTAGGAAATACTTAAAAAATTGATTAATAATCTAATTAAGTCATTTCTATGCCGAATTTCCAGAAATGATTTCTACGTTTTAGAGATCTCGTGTATTCTAGCCTCTCCACAAAATTTCAAGGCTATAACACATCCGATGCTACAAAAACTAAGACTCCCTCTTAGCGAGGAATGTGTTCTAGAGTTGTTGTCCCCTGCAGCAACACCTTGTCTCTGCATTATCTCCTATCACGTTGTTGATGTTTGGCTACTGCTGCCCACCAACTACTGTACAACTTTGATGTGTGTTGCATCTGTGTTGTTGTTGACCCTGCTAAACTGCTGCCAACACTGCATCTGCACTACAACTCCCTCTTCATCTGTTACTGTTGCAACAACAACATCTGCGACTAAAAAGCATCCTAAATACTTAATCAATTGTGATCAGTATGATGCATCTGTCTCCTGAGTCTCTCACTGCTGCTAGTATCTGTGTTTCCACAGAAGAATTTGCGTTGTTGCTGACTGTACACTGTGCCACCTACATTGCTGCCAACCCTGCACTATGCTTCGCAGCATCTAACTGCAACTAGACTCTACTTCTATCATGTTAGCATCCGATTGCATCTACTATCACTGATCCATCCTGCTACTAAATATTACGGGCTCCTGTAGAAAGGTATTGATTCAAGAGGTGGACCTCCTCAAGAATCCTGCCCAACTGAAGTACTCTGGGGCTACAACACCAGGTCACCCCACTTGACTACTAGGGGTATGTCAGCAAACATGGCAAAGTCTTCCTCCAACCTCAAGGATAGCCTATCAATCTCTGTTGATGCTGCCTACTGGTCTTGCTTCTCCTCCTTGTCCTTCTTCCTAAGAGGACATGGGGTAATGTAGTGATCAAGCTCACCACATTTGAAGCACTTGACTTTTGACAGGTCCTTCTTCTTCTTTCACTACTCCCCCTATCCCTGACTGGGACCCTTCTGTTGGAATTTCTAAGTCTAACCTGCTAGAAATTCTTCCTGTACTATCTGGTTTATTTCTATTACTTGTTTAATTACTTAACAAGTTATTTACCATGTAAATACTGAAAATAAACACAAGTACAATATCAACATCTATAGATCATCAATTGAAAGAAAACAAGCACACAAGTGACACTGTTATTTTGGGACCTGTTGTCGCGCGGATTGGCACGGCAACGCTCAGACCGGGGGCTGTCACTCTGATCCCCGATCCCTCCGTTTAAGCCTGTCTCCTGCGGCTAAGGGGGGTAGACCCTAAGAGATGATGAAGACCAACTGTCGACCAGTTGGTTGGGAGACACGAGACACGATCAGGATAAGCACTAAAATGATTTGACTAATTAGCAGACCAGTGCCTTGAGAGATCATTATTAAGATGATTACTTGTTAAATGATATAGAAACGTGAAACGTGAACAGCAATCATTTGTCATCAGCTAGATATCATATTCGTATCTCGATTTGAAACTTCAGATCTCAGCGTAAAAGCTATAACATGAAAACAACTGAATCTGGCAAAAAAAATAATTTTTTATTTTTTATATTTTTCATGATGAAGACAAATGCTTTAAATGAAAGG
>APFE031499079.1:0-18049 GCA_000404065.3 Pinus taeda
AATGAACCGTCCCAACTACCCCGGATAACCTCCACGTACAATTTTTTTTTTTCTAATTTAAATATTATATATATAATATTTGTTGTCTCCTTTTAACAAAATAAAACCCTGCCTCCTATTTACAAAATATAGGATAGACACCAATACTTTTTGGGCTTTAATTAGACCCACAAAATGTTAATAAAATTTAAATGTGAATGATAGACGTGGGCCGGAACTCTTTGTCATATGCGTTGTTAGAGATGAAGTGGATGCTTTGCAGGTTTCGTGGTGGTTGAATGGCACATGGGTTCCGGCTCTGTCATGCACACGTTGCAAAATCCAAGAGTGGTCTCGGTGAAACCGTAAACCACCGTCGTGGGTGGCCTTGGTGATTTCTGGAAAATGATGTTGACCCCTAGAATACATCCTGACCGTCGATTTAGAGATGAGCTTGGTGAAACTGCGTTCTGTGGGGGTCTCCGTCAATTAAACTTCGATTATTTTGAGCTCTTGGAAGAACACTACAGACCGTCGATATTTCTGAGCCTACAAGAATTATAAACTAGTTTGTATTGTCCTGTACATTTATATATTTCAGTGCATTAAGTTTTGAAACTTCACAACACTGTTGTACTATGTATACAAACATAATCCATGACTGCTATTTTACTTCAGTTTACCATTACATCCAAATTAAGTGCATCCTCTCTTCAATTCCATTCACACCATTCAGATTTTTTCAAAAATCATTTATTCTGGTTGAATTATGGTTGAACTTTGTGTTAAGTTTTTTTTCTAAGTTGAAAAAAAGGCTCTCCATTTATAGATAATAAAAATACATAGGTCAGAGATTACATATTCCAGTGAGGATTTTATCCATGGATTAGATCAACTCAATGTCAACTCTGCAAAAAGCAAATATCAGTATTGAACTTTGTGTCAAGTTTTTTTTCCAAGTTGAAAAAAAGGCTCTCCATTTATAGATAATAAAAATACATAGGTCAGAGATTACATATTCCAGTGAGGATTTTATCCATGGATTAGATCAACTCAATGTCAACTCTGCAAAAAGCAAATATCAGTATCGCAGCTTCCATGACAGTTTCAAAAAAATTTACAGAAAGTTTCAAAAAAAAATTACAGACTTTACGGTAAGAGCAGTTTCAAAAAAAAGACTTTACAAGAAGAGCGGAGAGCATTACTGTGTAGACGAGGAGAACAAAAACATGTAAAAAAATAGAGAAAACAGTCTCTGTGTAACAGAGCCTGCTGCCAGCATTCAGAATTAGATCATGAAATGTCCCTTCCCTCTCAATCAGCCAGAAGCAGAGTACTGGGAAAAAATCATTGCAGTGTCTGGAAAACAACTTTTTTAGATAGACAATCCGCTTTACCATTTTGGATCTTGTAGATGTGGGAAATGGAGATAGAGTGAAACTCATAGATCAAGGTTTGTATTCTGCATTTCCAGGGATCGAGATTACGGGAGTTAAAGGAGCCTTTGTCGTTTGCCCAGTCGATCACTGACTTCGAGTCTCCAAAGGCCAGATCCCTGAGTCCAAGTCTTTTAGCACAGAACAAAACTCCCCAGAGGCAAGTAATTATGCTTGTGTATTGGTGCCCATACCACAATGCCAATGGAATGTGTAAAAAGTTTCAGTGCCATGATGGATGGCCATTCTGCATCACATAGTTCAAAAGAGGAAGCACCATCAAAGAAGTTGATTGGGAAGTCAGATTGGATATTAAGAAGAGGAAGAGGACTAAGTATTGGGGGTTTCGCAGTGCATTATATTAGTTATCATTTTTTGGGATTCAACTGCGTTAAGTAAGTCATTCATCTATGACCATTTCCATGAGAGGTAGTCGTAACTAACTAATTTCTCATGATTTTTGAATAGTCCACTTAGCACTCATTACATTGAGTGACGGTCACAGGGGCAAAGAAGTGGGATTGAAACTAGTGAAATAAATCTGATGGCGTCAATCATCACTTCACTTCCAGAGCTTACACCCGGTAACCAGGACTTCCCGGAAGGACTCTTGGAGTTAGAAGGCAGCAAGAAAGAGTGTTCAAGATAAAAAGAGATAATGCTACAGGTAGTCTACCAGATGTCCGGCAAAACATGATCAAAGATGAAAACATTCCTAGCCCGCCAACTGCCCCAAATAATGAAATAGGCCAATGTACCATAAAATTGATAGTCTGCAGTCCAACTTCCAAGACAAGTGACTATATCAGAGCGGTCCCAATCAGCAGGAGAGTTAATCAATTGAGCCAGACAAGTTCAGATAGAGAAGGCAAAGGGACCATGAAGAAAAAGGTGATTGAATGGACAGTGATCAGTTCCAACTTCCCACTACCGGTAAGGGACAATGAAGAAAAAGGTGGTTGAATGGACAGTGATCTGTTTCCACTACCGGTAGAAGTTTCGTTGAAAGAGCAGCCTGAAGAGCTTTGTTGTGTCTAGACGCCCTTATTGGTGAACTCGCCACATATTTGGAAGCAATATTGAAGTCATGATTCCAAAGCTGGGAACCATTAAGGACTAAGCTGGCAACTCTTGGCTATCCTATTACCCTTTGACCAGATCGAGATGTAGATCTTTATCTGGAGGCTACGCAAAGAAATGGTTTGCTTTGACAATGCACTTGTTGCCAAATTTTCTCATGTCTGGAAGCATTGGAAATTGCATCCCTTTACTAGACATTGGAAGTGCAGCAATAACTTGAAGTCCCAGCCACGTCAGCTGAAGTGGCTTGCAACATAAGCCTTTAAAACTCCTCCTCCACAGGGCTTAGTGCTTTCGCAGTGGGAGGAGCACTAGATTCAGCAGGAGGAGGGCTAGATTCGGCAGGCATCAGGAATTCTGGAATGAATGCTCGGACTTGCATGTTGTATCTAGCCTGCTCTGCTTCTAATTACCCTGTCTGTTCATTCCTATACTCGGCTTCTGCATGCATAACAGAATTCATGCCCAAACCAGCATATCATATGAAAGCACCCTTGTGTGAGCTCAATCATTCGCTTGCATTCCTAACAACATACACACTATCAATTTTGTGCAAGACAATGCAATGTGACATCATTAGAGTTCCTCTTATCATCCGACAAGTTCTGATATTCTTTGCAACTCATTGATGAATGTCATGGCACACAACAGTCAGCACAAAAAATTATGTGACATTCTGGGCAGTCAACGCATCTGATTGTAGTATCGTCAGGATAACTAGATGAGCTCGCTTTTGCTAATGCATCTTATCCCTTGTTAGCAATGCAGAGCGATTTGGGGAAGGGCAATACACCCTTTTGAATCAGGGATGTTTCCTCCTGCAGGAACTTTAAGTAATAGCTTCAAAGCAAGCATCTCGAAGAAAATCCTTGTACTCCTCGGTGGACATGTACGATATATATATATATACTTTAAAAATTATCCCACATTGTTAAGTGGCATATTGACTTACTTTTTATATATGCCAATGCTCCGATACATTTGACATGTTGAGCATTTGAATGGGCCTCTCCACTGGACTAATTCTTTTTGTAGGTTGAGCTTCCTTGTGATCCATTGTTGGCCTTCGATGGCATGTTGAGCACTTGAATGGCCCCTCCATTGGTTTAATTCATTTTGTATGTTGAGCTTCCTCATTTTGTATGTTGAGCTTCCTTGTTTAATTCATTTTGTATGTTGAGCTTCCTTGTGATCCATTGTTGGACTTCGATGGCATATGTATATGTAGAATAGGGCACAACTTGGAGATTGGGCCTCAAACCCAAATAAAAGTCAAGTCAAGCTTTCCTATATAAGAGGCCAAAGCAAAAAATTGGTTATAGAATCCCAACTTTTGCTAATCGTTATAATTTTATTTTTATATTTTAATTAACAATTGTCCTAAATGAAGGTCAAAAAGTGCAATTTTGGTAAGGTTGTTATCCCTCCACCATCCACCTATGTTATTGTGCCTTATATGTTAGCCATGTAACATAGAAATCGGGATTAAGATAGTTTTTTATATTTTAATTAACAATTGTCCTAAATGAAGGTCAAAAAGTGCAATCTTGGTAAGGTTGTTATCCCTCCACCATCAACCTATGTTATTGTGCCTTATATATGTTATTGTGCCTTATATGTTAGCCATGTAACATAGAAATTGGGATTAAGATAGTTTTCATGCACTATAGAATGATCCCAAATCAAGCCTGGTCTCTTTCCCTGAGAATAGTGTGTGTAATGACCATAAAAGAGGGAATTTTCATATAATCATACTGGAATACCTCCATAAGGGCACATTAATTACAATGAAAATTATTAAAGTAGAAGTGCTCTCACCGCGATTAAGATAGTTTTCATGCAACATAGAATGATCCCAAATCAAGCCTGGTCTCTTTCCCAGAGAATAGTGTGTGCAATGACTATACAAGAGGGAATTTTCATATAATCATATTGGATACCTCCACAAGGGCACATTAATTACAATGAAAATTATTAAAGTGGAAGTGCTCTCATGTTGATAAGAATTGTAGAATCCAACCAAAACTAATTTCCATGTTGTTGGTGCATCACACCATAGTTCTTGGTTCTTCCTATACTCAAAAATAAAACCTTGAGTCATAAACTTGGATCAGTCTCTCAACAACAACATCACATGCTCCTCCATATTTCTCTATTCATATAAAGATAGAATATTGATTGTTGGCCCTTGTAACAAATTGCACTTGATTGCCATTCTTTATGGCTTTGACATCAATGAAAACCTTCTAAAAATTCTCCCCCTTTTATCATTGATGACAACACACCTTATCATAATTGCCCATGTATTCATGCTTCTTCTTTTCTCTCCCTCTTTGACATAAATGGAAAATGGGGTGCTTCACCTAACACTGTTGTTTCCATTGACTACATATTTACAAGTTCTCCCCCTATTATCTACTCCTCCTGTCCTTTATTCCACTAAGAAAGCAAGACAACTTCATAACCTCATTCATATGATTAAGGTATTTCACATTAGGATTGGCTAATGTGCTAACAGGTAAACAAACTTCAAACACTTATTGTTGTCAATCATAATCAAAACCCAAAATATCATCGTTTCATTCAACTCGATATCCTTCAAGCCGTTTTGGTATTTAACCTTAGCTAAGTTTACTCAGATGACATGGTCTTTATTTAAGAGAGAGGGTTGTCCCTAAGTTCCATAACAGTGTATTGCTAGCTACAAGAACTGATCTTTTAGGTCAGCCTCTAAGGCATTTGCCAAAGATTTTCCCTCAATGATCAAAGCAAGAGCAACATCAGGATTCATATATAGACTTATCATTTGGTGGGCATTCGTAATTTGTAATAAAAATATTTCTTTTGTGGCCTTGGTGGACGTATCTTGGTTACCAAATTTGATGCCATTTTAGAATCAGACAAATTTGTTTCACGCCTTGCCAAAGAAGGTTGCGTGAAAATCTTATTGATTGCAATCTCCATCTTATCATCAATGAACGCCCAAATCTTTATATCTTCTTGTACACGTTTTTCTATACACTTGGGAACCTTTTTTGCAGTTTGTCTTTTGTAGTTGTATCACGTACAAGAATCAAACCATTTTCAATTAAATCAGATGCAATTTCTAGTAATTCTTCTTTTTCTACCCCAATAGTAGGCTTGGCCTTCATAAATGTTGTGTTCCATTCTGAATATTCTATTTTTGTGAAGATCCTATAGGCAAGTGTAATCATGCATCTCCATGTTATCCTCGATGTATATGTGTTGACTCTTCATAATTCCTACCATTCTTCTCAAGTCTATCAAAGATTACACTATTTGCGCCTTTGCATAGTAGATATATCTGCCCATCCTCATCTGGCATGATGACAGAGATATGATTTTGTGTGTTGTTGAATTCGAATAGATTAACCAACATTTACTCCCTCTCAATATTTTGTAGAAAAGATGGATCCCAAAATTTCTAACTCCATAACTATTTATAGAACACTCAACCTTGAAGATGATTTAACATTTTGTTCATTGATCATGCAAGATAAAATCATGTTCTTTTGCTTTTGTTTCTTCTTGTTTTCTTCTCCAAACTTTGATGGTATTTTTAGATATTCTTTTTTCTTTGTTTTCTTAGGATCCCACTTCATCCTAGTTCTACAGTCCTTCGCTATATGTCCAAATTCGTGGCATTGATAGCATTCTATATTGAACTTCATTAATGAAGCAACTAAACTATAATTTCTATTGCCATGGCATTGTGGATTTTGTTGTGTTTTCCTACAAGCTTACTTTTATGGCTTTGATGATAACTTTTATATTCATTCTCGAAGTATGCTCTACAATATCTAACTTTATGACCAAAATTAGTGCATGAATAACAATACCCAGAAAACATTCTTAGATACTGGAATGGGTAGCATTCTCTTGATGGTCTCCTGAATTTGTTCTTCCTTGGAGGAGGCTTAGACTTTTGTTGATCCTTACTACTACTTGCCTTGAGAGAATGTGCATAGTTTCTTAGTGAAGTAATTCTTTCAAGTTCATCTTGATTTCTTTTCTTTCTTTCACTGGGACTGGAGCTCTGAAGGATATAACTTTCAAGTTTTACCTTGCTTTTGTTTTTAGGTGACTTATCACTTTCATCATCTTTGCAAGAAGTCTCACCTATATATCCAAGACATGATTTGTCAAATGGTGACCTTTGGAAACTGAGAATGTTATCTAATACTTGTGTGCTCTTCAATTTCTTGTATATATTTTCAACTTCATTTCTCAAAGAGACAATATCTTCTTCAAGTTTCTTGCACTCTTCCTTTTCTTTCATCATTTGGATCTTCATTACTTCTTCTGCTCTCTTTTCTTCTTCTAGCTGAACTTTTAGGGATACAACTTCTTCTTCATGCCTCCTTTCTTGTTGATGCAATTTTTATTCAAGCTTTCTAAAGTCCTTATATATTTCTTCCACTTGGAGCCTTATGACAACAACTTCTTCCTTTGTACAATCAAGGTCTTGATTCCTCTCTTCAAGCTCTTTATTTTCTTTTGTCAATCTACTTATTTCTTTTAGAGTAGACATTACTTCTTCTTCAAGGTTTACTTCATCCTTACTTCAATGTCCTTTTCATATTCATTGTATTTCATGTTTTTGGTACGTTCATCTATTTCCTTTGATTCATGATCATCTTTATGCTCTTGTTCCACATACTCTAGTTCTAGTTCAGTAGGCACAAAACTAGATTCTCCATAGAGTTTTTGTAGTTTTTCCCAAAGTCTTTTAGTTGATGAATACTGACCCACCTTGTTTTTTATAGAATCTTATAGACTACTTAATATTTTCTTCCAACGCATTGGTATTGTATTCTTTTGACTCCTATGTGGTTGTGTTTCCAGTAACAACTCATTCCCGTACCTCATATCCTATAGTCATCAAATAGTATTCCATTATGTTGCTGCATGACACATAATTTATTCCATCGAACAATGGAGCTTCATCAATCTGATTTACTTCTTGTTTGGATCCTTTCCTTCTTAACTTTTCCATTTACATCCCTCGGATCTACCTTCCAACCGTGAGGTTGTGCTTGAAGGAACTCGCTCTCATACCAATTGTTGGAAACACTGAGAGGAGTGGTGAATCGATATTTCTTTCAATTGTTAATTAGCCAGTTAATTTCTCTTAATTAGAAGCAAAAATTATGCCATAACATAAGAATTGAAATAAAAATAACTTTTATAATGATAGCACAAATACAAGGACACCAATTCTCTTTTACAAAATTCAAGCTCCAACCTATACAACACAATTTCTAACTTCTTCAAGGCTCCAACCTTGAATGAGGACTCCAATCCTCAAATTCAAATCTAGGCTCCAATCTCGTATGAGGGATCCAATCCTCAAATATCAATTCAGGCTCCCACTTGGTCTCTCTCACAAGCCTCTAATCTTTTATGAGGTCTCCAATCCTCACAATAAAATTGAAGCTTCAATATTTCCAAATTACTTTCTTCAAGGTATCTCAAAGATGTCCCAATATTTCTTCAATAGCTACTCCAAAGATACTTCTTCACACTTCAAGGTCTACTCAAAATTCTGCTCCAAAAGGCACTTCTTTGCTCCTCAAGATCCAATCAAGGATCTATAAAAAAAACATTTATTTGCTTCTTCTAGATATGCTTCAAACAACATTTCTTCTCTTAAAATATCTCCTTAAAATTTGATTAAGGCCTCCTACAAATCTAGTCCAATATTTGCATCAATGATCACTTCAACTCTGGTCCATGGTATGCTCCAAAGTTTCTTCAAAGGATTCTTTAAGATCTTGATCTAGAGTCTTCATCAAGTCTACATAAGAAATGTCCTTAAGAAGCTCTCAACTGTGTTCAAAGAATGCTCCAGAAAGTCTTCATGTACTGCACAAAAGTATTCAGAAATTACTTCAAAAGAGATGCTCAAAAACCTTCAATGGTCTACTTCAAGCCTTCTTTAAGGTCTTGACCAAAAGCTTCAATTATGCTCTGAAGGGTGTCTCTAGGATTGCTTAAAAATATGTTTACAAACAAACTTTAAGCCTACAACAATCATAGGACTAATTTCGGTCTTTCCTCAAGTCTGAGATTTGTTTCTACCTCAACACTGAGGTTTGATCCTCCACAAGGCCGAAATCTATAATTCCACAGGTATGAATTCAAAGTTTGGTATAGTCTGAATTTAAAATCTGCTTCAATTTGAATTTAGGTCTTCAAGAGTTAAAGTCTTGTTTTGAGTTTCTTATGCTAAAGTAACATAGATCCAAGTTATGATAGAGCAGAAAAGAAGGTGAATTAACACTCCAAAATTGTTTCATGTCTTTTGAGAAGATGCGATAAAGGAAAAAGAATTTCAATAAAAAAAATAAGAAACCTTGACGAAAAACAAAAATATAATCCACCTCTTGTTCCTGCAACCAACTCTTAGGTTCATGAGATATGAACCCTTATGCTTCTTTTTCACAGATCTGAATTCTTTCTTCTCCTCTTTACTGAGTTGGATGAGCAAATGGAGGAGACTTTACTACTATTTATATCCATTTATTCATTGAATAATCAAGTCTACTGGAGGGGGTCGACATGAACATAAGGTAGGCTGACTTGAATTTGACTTTAAATTTCATTTGACTATTTGCAAGAGTCGACCTTCAATTGATCATAAACCTTATTCATGACATCCATTCACTTTGTTCTTAGTACAGGAGCACACCACAGGTATGAAATATGCACATTATAGTCATCAACCATTCGAAAAGACTCCCTTCATCATTGTGTATTAATTGTATAGTCATCAACCATATTTTGATCAATGTAGCAGGGGTCACTCTAACATAGTTAACAATTGTCCTAACTGAAGGTCAAAGAGTGCAATCGTGGTAGGGTTGTTATCACTTCATCTTCAACTTCCATTATTGTGCCTTATATGTTAGTCGAGTAACATAGAAACCAATATTAATACAGTTTTCATGCACCATAGAACAATCCCAAATCAAGGCATGTCTACGGCCTTGAGAATAATGTGTGCAGTGACCGTACAAGAGGGAATTGTCATATAATTAGACAAGAATACCTCCAAAAGGACACATTAATTACTATGAAAAATATTAAAGTGGGAGTTCTCTCATGATGATAAGAATGATAAAACACAACAACAACTAATTTCCAAGTTGTTGGTACATCACACCATAGTTTTGGGTTCTTCCTACACCAAAAAAGAAATCTTTGAGTTATCAGTTTGGATAAGTCTCTCAACAACAACATTGAATTCTCCTTCCTTTTTCTCTATTGATATAAAGACAAGATATTGATTGTTGGCCCTTGTAACAAATTTCACTTGATTTCCATTCTTTGTGACTTTGACATCAATGACAAACTTCTCAATAATTCTTTCGAGGCACCATCAGAAAACAAGGAAAAATGATTTTTATTTGGTCGCCAATTCTGAAACTCCTTCAGGTTTTGCCTTATATGGAGAGTCTTCCTCCTATTAGGCATATAATGAAGTTGCTCTCCTAATATGGGAGATTTCCAACCTTAATAAAACTCTCTTTTGATTAATCAGAGATCATTCATTTCCTCATCCTTAATGTTGGCTTGTTGGGGCCTGACCTAGGTTTGGAGTTTAATTAGCCAAACAAATCTCGATACTACTGGCCCTTTCAGCAACAATCCATGGAACACGGACTGAGGTCTCAATCGAAGTAGTATGGGAGGGTGCTAGAACCATGTTTCCGCACCCTCGAGATGTCTAAGAGGTTCAAATGGTCCCACTGTTTGTTCCTGTGCACAGGTTACTTCGTGCACTTCGTTGCTCCTCGCGGCCTAATGCACTACTTTCGCACAACCCTAACGAGGGGCTATCGAGCTGTCATGCTGCTAGAGCCACACTCTATGCTATTCCTCGAGACCTTACTTATCTTCCAGTACTAGTTAATTACCTTTGCCTACTTGAATGTCTTATGTTATCATTAGCTATACAAAACATTCATACAAGTTTGTGCAGTAAATAAACAATATACTTGCAAACTATATCCAATCATGCATTAAACTATGAAAAGATACACATAAATATAGTAAAACTTCTCTTTATTGATTCTCCCAACGGTTACAGACATGACCTGCCCTGCGCACTCAACTGCAAGGGTTCATGCACTTAGCTGCGGACTACTAGGCCTCTGTGCACTCAGATGCAAAGCCTTCACCTACTCTACGACCCACAGACACACTTTACACTTCGACTCGATCACTTAGACTTGTTCCCTCCTTTTTTATTCCATATTTTCTCCTCTCCTCTTTTATACACTTAGAGCCTCACTCTATTTATACAATCCCATGGTATGTGGACCATGGGTAGGTCTATTCAGCCGAGATTACATTACAAAACTAGGGTGGACAACCCTGTGACTCTATTATAATTTCACGCCCCGCGCCCGCAATTCGTGGAGCTTTTACAAAAAGATTCAGTCAAAAATTAGGCTTTAAGACCCAAAACCTACCTTGGGGGGATTCCATGCCCAATAGTTCCCCAACACAAACATCATGACTCGCCCTCGAGTCACTCTGTCAGCGTGGAGATCTTTGCGTGAAGTCCCTCCAACTATGATCGAACTGCTGCGAGGTTGATAGCACACTGAGCTAATGCCTACTAGATTTGTTGTATGTGTTGTTCTGAGATTGCTGTGTCAAAAGTTCTTCTCTGCATCTGTGGCTGTGCCCCCTGCATGTGTTTATAGTCTCGTGCCTTCTTCTGGATCCTTGGTGTGTGAAGATTGTGTTTCTGCCAGCTAATCAAATAGTCGGGCCACCCTTGTAGGGCTTCAATAAGTTGCCATTCACTTTGCCTGGGAAAGGTTCTCTATTGGGTTTGACTAGTTGTACCGTGCCTCTGTCTGTAACCTCCTTAACAACTTATGGTCCCAGCCAATGCATTCTGCACTTTCCTGGGAATTTATCAAACTCACTGTCATACAGCAACACTAAATCATTTATCTTGAAGGTGCGCAACTTAATATGGTGATCGTGACAGGCCTTCTCACGCTGCTTTTGCACCTACTGATGAAAGCTGACCAGGAATCGTTCCTCCTCAATTTCTTCCAATTGCGCGAGCCTTTCTTCCAGGGCTTCACGATCCGTCATACTTGTGAGCGCTGCTATGCGCATACTAGGTACAATATACTCCATTGGCATGACAGCTTCCATGCCATAAACCAACCAGAAAGGTGTCTGTCTCGTCAATTTCTTTCACGTTGTCCGATAAGCCCATAGTATTGTGGGTACGCGCAGGTCCCAATCGCTCTGCTGCACGTCGCAGATTTTGGTTAGCGCAGTCTCTAGTATTTTGTTGAATTCTTCAACTGTTCCATTGGCTTGTGGGTGATACGACGTGCTTTTCTGATGATACACTTGAAACTCTTTTGTTAGCGCGTTGATGGTTTCGTTTAGGAAATGTGTACCACGATCGCTCATCAAGATCTTTGGGCATCCAAATCAAGTCAACACGTGTTCAAACAAAAAATTTGCAGTCGTGGAATTCGTGCAGTCTTTGACTGGTTATGCTTCTGCCCAATGAATCAGGTACTCTGTCGCGGTGGTAATGTATCTCTCGCCCATTTTTCCCTGGGGTTTGATAGGTCCTACAAAGTCGATTGCCCATTTTTCGAAGGGCTGCAACGTCAATTGTGGATTCAAAGGCATCTCGTCCCTCCACGATGGTTTACCTATCCTTTGACATATATCACAAGTCTTACAGTGTGCTTTTGAATCCTGATGAAGGGTTGGCCACCACAACCTTGCGCAGAGAATCTTTTGCGCAGTCACTTGTCCTACATAATGTCCTCCTGCAGCACCCACATGCGCTTCCTCGAGGATCTGACTTCATTCAAATTCCAATACATATCTTCGTAGTATCTCATCATTACCCATATTGTACAGGTGCCTCGCGATGACAGAAAAATCAACCACATGCACCACTAGTTCCTTTTTCTACTAGACAGAGCATTCCTTCGGTGCAGTTCCTATTGTCAGAAACTGGATTATATCTTCAAAGTGTCTGTCCGTGACACGCACGAAAAAGAGTTGTGCATCAGGTAATCCTTCCTCCAAATTAGTAGGTTCTTCACCCGTCTCAATTCGTAACAAGTGATTTGGTCCTGTGTTCAGGCATCCAGGCTTTACAATAACCTCAAAATCATATACTTGGAACAATAAGAGCCACCGACATATGTGCCCCCCAACATAGGCTTATTGACCAAGTATTTTAACGCGAAATGGTTTGCATACCGTCTATCATACTTGTCTTTTAACCACATTTGAGGCTTCCCAAATCGCATGCGCATCATTCTTCTGCATTCGCGCCAGTCCTCAGAACTTCTTTGGTGCGTACCCCACCATCTTGCGGGCGTAGCTCACAGTACCCATTTTAGAGCATTGAAGCATTACTGTTTTGGTACCTCTCTTTCAAATTTGTTCAAGAAGTCATCCACCTCACTTAACCCATCATATATAGGCAGATCTCTTATCTTTGTTTCAACGCAGGACAATGATCTCGTCATCATGTTACAGTTGAGCGTGGTTATCTCGTGTAACTGGTTCTGCCTCATTCTATCTCCTCGTCAGAATTTGATGTGCAAGAGCTTTCATGCTCCCATGATATTTGGCCATCTGTGGTTGGATTTACCTAGTCTTACTCTCGCACATTATCTTGTAGATGCAGTCCAAGTCATCGTTGCTATCACAATGATGCACCGGCTATGTGTAGCGCGATCCATCTGCAGCGTCTAAAGGTACCACTATGCACAAAGACTTTTTCTCAAAGATCATCTCGCACTTCTTTAGATTTATCACTCCATTCACGTCAGTGGTCCAATCTATTCCCAATAGTGCGGGATAGGGATTGTTGTCATCAACAATCTCTATCACTTCGAAATCTGTTAGTGCGCTTGCTTCTTTGATATCTACCGTGATTCCCTACAATCTCCCCATAGGTAGGATCTTTTGCTAGTTCGCCATTCACAGTTGGATAGGAGACCATTGCAGCGCAAGCCTGCCCATGCGCTCCCATGTCTGCTTTGGAAGGACGTTCGCGTCCGATCCTAGATCGAGAATCCCTTGGTCCATCTCATATCCCCCAATCTGCGCAGTCAATCTCATTTCCCTACCTATTCACGTCGTGTGTGTCCTGAGCTTCTAGAATACATGCGGTTCTCCTGGCATGGTCCCAGCGCATCTCATTATGAGTTCTTACATTCCCTTGACAACCTTGTTGTCACGCAATATCTTCATGCATGTCTCCAAGAATGTAGTGAGCATTGATAGGTCCATTTTCGGCTCCAGTCTGTCTTTCCCTCCTGAAGTGGAGGCATCAGTGAAGCTCCTCTTAGCTTCCATGAAAGTCTCCTTAGCGCGCTCCAAATCAAATTCTGGTTCCTCCATTGGAGCCTTCCGAACCTAGGTACTTTCTTCAAGTTTCTTGTATTTGTCATCCCCTGTCATAATTTCACTTTGGAGCACGATATTTACATTAGGGTCTTCCTCGCGTGGCTCAGACCTCATCATTTGTAGGTTCTGAGTCGGGGGAGGTTGGTGTGCTCCTTTATCACAGAACCTCGCTCTCAGTGTGGGATAATCCTTCGTCTCATGATCAAACAATATACAATACAAGCATGATGGTTGTGTTGGATTCGTACAATTGCAGGCATAATTCCCTGGCCCTCCGCAATTATAACATATCAGCTGTCTGCGACCTCTTCCTAGCCCCCATCCACCTCGACCCCGTCCGTGCCCCTGAAATCCGATGCGCGCCATTCCTGCGTTTTGATCGAGGGGCCATGTTTTAGCCTGAACTTTGTATGTAGGAGTTCGATCCATCATTAGCTCATAACTTCTACAGGTGCGCTCATCATGTCCTACTAACCTGCAGAAATTACAGAACAATTGTTGTGAATTCTGCATATACTTATGTAATAGATGGCAGTTATTTGTAGCATGCTTTCCTCCTATCTAACAAATCGTGCACCATAGTGCATGCGCCGCGCTTGGTCTTGTTTGTGCCTCTAGTCTTAGTGGCATTGGCCCTCCTTCCACAAGGTAATTTGCGAACACTGGGCAGTGGTTCTTGTCATGACCCTGGCCCTTACATTTTATGCACCATACCTCATCGCGCATCTCTAGGCAGGTCGTCTTGTCTTGTTTCAAACTTTGCATCTCCAGGCACAAGTTTTTCAACTGCACGTGAATCTACTAAACTCCCAGGTTGGGATCTTGTATCGGAGTCTCGTGCAATTTCATCGCGACCTCCAAAGCCTCAGCTTGAGCGGTTAGCCTTCGTTGCGACAATCCGTTTCGTAGATGCTGCATTAACAATGCTACAAACCATTCGCGGTGTTGCCAATCTGTTAATGTCATGTTCGCTTCCTGAATTGTGCACTTTAGTCTTTGATCGAACTCCCACGGGGTCTCGCCTGGTAGCATTGTGATTTCCTTGAATCCAATGATCGATTGTGCCTCTGACTTTGGCTTGCTAAATTCTTTGTTTAACATAGCTTGGATATCCATGATCCCCGCATTTGGATTGTCATTGGAATGCTTAATGTACCAGTTCAGCGCACGATCCTGCAGAGCGCTGACCAATGTTGCCTTCTTTATATTGTCATCTGTGACACCCTATGCTTCCCATACAACTTTTATCATGAACCAAAACTAGTCCAGATCTTCATTCCCTACTCCCTTGAACACTAGTAGCTTTATCGCGCTTGTAATAATGCTTCACGGTGGTGGCGGAGGTGGTATGGGCGAAGATGGGGGTAAAGACGATGAAACTAGTGGTGGTGTGGGTGGGGGTGGTATGCGTAGAATTCTCTGCCTTATCAAATTGATCGCACTTCTTGGCGAGACCTTCACGAGCTCTCCTTCGCCCCCTCACGGAGGTGAAATCAAGGGGCTAGTTTCTAATTCTGTGCTATTTTTGTTTTTGTAAATTCTCCCACTCCGCATAGTCCCAAACATCAATTTATTCGCATTAACATGCTTTTCACACAGTAGCAATTTAATCCAAGTGTTTAAAGATTTAACGTACTTACCTTGCAGTCCCTTGAGGAAGCGTCGTTCTATCTCGCTATAATTGATTGAAGTATCTACCGCGAATTCGGTGATGAATTCTCCTATGATTCGATCGAGACAGTGATCGACAACGCGCAATCTTATTTTCCGATGCTCCCAGTTTGCGTACCAATTCTGGAGTCCACACAATAGATTTGTCGAGTTTACACCTTCCTTGGTTATTTGCTAGCTTCATGATCCACTCGTACAACTTAGTGGAGAAGGATGCAAAGAAAATTTCGTGGATTTCTGTATGTAAGTAGCAGTGTAACCACTCTTCCTTTAATAGTAGTGGATTCCTATTTTCCTGCACCGCAAACTCGTGAATCTTTCTGTCCAACCAATCTTCAATTCCTTTCTTTGTGGATTTTAGTGATACGACATCAGACATTTCTATGCAGATCCCGGTCCCGACAATGGAACCATTTGTTGGCTTGTCGAGGCCTGACCCAAGTTTGGAGTTTAATTAGCCAAACAAATCATGGTGCTACTGGCCCTTTCGGAAACAGTCCACAGAGTGCGGATTGAGGTCTCACCCGAAGTAGTATGGGAGGGTGCTAGAACTAGGTTTCTACACCCTTGAGATGTTTCAGAGGTTCGACTGGTCCCACTATTTGTTCCTACGCGTAGGTTACTTCGTGCACTTCCCTATTCCTCGCAGCCTAATACACTGCCTTCGCATAGCGCTAACCAGGGGTTGTGGAGCTGCCACGCTACTAGAGCCACACTTTGTGCTGTTCCCCGAGACCTTACTTATCTTCTAGTATTAGTTAATTACCTTCGCCTACTTGAATGTCTTATGTTATCATTAGTTATACAAAACATTCATACAAGTTCACACAGTAAATAAATAGTATACTTGCAAATTATATCCAATCATGCATTAAACCATGAAAAGATACAAAGAAATATAGTAAAACTTCTATTTATTGATTCTCCTAACGGTTACAGACTCGACCTACCCTGTGCACTCAGCTGTGGACTACTAGACCTATGCGCACTCAGCTGCAGAGCCTTCTCCTACTCTACGACCTACAGACACTCTTTACACTTTGACTCGATCACTTAGACTTGTTCCCTCCTTTTTTATTCTATTTTTTCTCTTCTCCTTTTTTATACACTTAGAGCCTCGCTCTATTTATACAATCCCATGGTCCGGGGACCATGGGTAGGTTTATCCAGCCAACATTACATTACAAAAACTAGGGCGGACAACCCTATTATAATTTCGCGCCCCACACCTGCAATTTGCAGATTTTTTACAAAAAGATTTGGTCAAAACTTGGGCTTTAAGCCCCAAAACCTGCCTTGGGGGGGATTCCATGCCCAACACTTAAAACCCTAGACATGATTGCTTCAAACATAAGAGACAAGGCTTTGTTGGTAACTTGAGCAACTTGTTATTTTTCTTTAAAGATTATCCCATTTATAACTAGTCATATTGTCTAGCAAATATATTTGTGTAAGGCTTACCAACACCTAATTATAAGAGAAGAGGTTTTTCGTGGCCAAGGGAACTTGCTTTCTAGGTGATAAACATCTCAATCCAAGTTTCCTAGATTGCTTCAATATGATAAAGGGGCATGAATGCTACTTTCGAAACCTAGAGTGTGAAGGGACAAAGTTGAAACAAATGAGGAATTCTCTCCTTGGAATCCAAACGTAAAGGGAATGTTGAAATTTGGTACCGGAGGACAGGTGGTTCCCTAAGGCTTTGATCTTTGACCTAGGGAAAAGTGTCTAAAAGAATTTAATTTTTCTCCTAAAGTGACTTTATAATTTTTATAAAGTCAAATCTAATTTAAAAGTGATTTTAAGTAATAAAGTTACTAAAGTTTAATTTTAAAGTGACTTTAATAAAGTCAATGTAAAATTAGAAAGGAAAAGTGACTTTGGAAATAAATGACTAAGTGGGTCTTTATTAAAGTGGGGTGAATTAAGAAATAGAAAGTGAGATTTAAATGTGCATTTAATCTCAGCCATTGATCTAAATCTATTTCAGCCATTGGATTTAGAGATCACCCAAAAGTCACTTGGATCATCCAAAAGTCACTTGGAGTTATATTAAAGGAGGAAAAGGAGGAAAAGATCATTCATTCTTTCATGAGCAGATTGGGAGAAGGAGAGCAAGAGAGCAAGGGAGATTTCTGGACAAGAAGGAGAAAGACGCAGCAGTTTGGCACACATACCAGGCAGCTCTTCAGCAAAATCAGAACAGCAGAAAGACAAGCAGAACAGCAGCAAGAACAAGCAGAAAAAGCTGATTTTTTTGCTGAAAACTGAGAAATTTCCAGGTGGTCCGTTGGGCTGAAAACGGATAAGTTTGCTTGCTGAAAAAAATATTTTGCTGAAATTTTCTTGCTGTAAAAAGACATTTTTCAGAAATAAAGAAGAACTCTCAAATTGGTTTTCCCCAAGAGTTGTAGGGGGTTTTTCCAGGGTCACGTTGACCAAAA